>LAVV01009012.1:0-12944 GCA_001263375.1 Puccinia sorghi
CCCAGTTGGGAAACCCCTGGCAAGTCCCAGAGGGGGTTACAGGATCATAACATAAAATCACTCAGACCTTATGTCATGATGATGCTGTATGTACAGTGGCTTATTATAAACCATACCCAAAGGGGTAGAAGTTAAGCTTCAGGCCCCAAATTTATTTTTTTCACAGGATCAGAGGCATCTCACAAGAATGAAAATAGAAGCTTCGACACAATTGTAAATCACACTGAATAAGTACCAAAAAACCAAAGCATTTTTTGCTAATTCTTCAGCCTACTCAATAATGTTTTAAAAGATAAGGAAAAATGAAGGCAGGGTGCACAAAGGCTAGAGAAGAATGATGATAAAAAAAAAGTGGAATATATATATATATATATTTGTGGAGAGAATTCATGTGAGCTTGGATGGGAGAGTGTTGTTTACAAGTAAATGGCATCTTAGACGGGTTCAAGTTCAATTTATTTATTTTTTCTTCTGGCACTAGCCTCAATTATGTATGAAAATTAATTAAATTAATTGGGTGGTGGGTCTTTATGCCAAGCCACTGTACAGAGAGTGAAGGACTTCCCGTTGCCCAGATTGCTTAATCTGGAGCTTCAATTTCCAAATCCCAAATTTTGTCTGGTGATGAAAACTGATGACAGTCAGGTTCCCACTACCAAACAAAGTTTGGAATTTAGATTTAGTCTATCTAGATTAAGCAATCCAGACTGACGAGAAGTCCTCCAGTGGGTGCAATGAAGAAAAGATAACACCATGAAAAAAAGGATGGCTGTGCTTGTTGACTGCAATTATAACATATTACACACAAACAAAACTATGGACAAATGAAGAAGACAAACTAGGAAATGAAAAGAGAACATGAGGGTTAACAAAAACTTCACACAAGGACCTGGGTTTCTAAAAAAAAGGCACACACACAACAATGCAGAAGATCACGAGTCTCTATAACAGTAGTAACAGAAAACAAAGCAGTATGTTGGATGGCTACTCCCACCACCACAGAAGATACGTTGAAAATAAGATACAGACAACACCAGGCACACTACTCAGACGTACCCAGGTTGTTAGGAAACGCGAAACAATATCACCACGACAAATCAGCAAGGATAACAACAATCTAAAGGAGCTCCCCGATCTACTCTTGATGAATGATTACGACTAAAGAGAAAAAAACGAAAGGAGATGGGCTAGAGATTAGAGGGCAGGTTTTGTATCATGAACGGGAAAAAATCGAAGGTAGAAGCTAGTACGAGGAGGACAAGCGAGAAAAAGAGAAAATAAATTAGTGAGCAGGAACCGTGGGGGGGTAAGAGGGAGGGAACGACGAACTTAGCAGCGACGGCGAAGAGTATACAAGCACAGAGCGCGGACGGGCCGATGGGGTCATAGTATCCAGACGCGTCGCGGGTCCGGATCTTGTGCACCCTTCGCAGGAAGGTCCCAGTGCTATAAACAATCGAGAGCAGCGACAGGATCGTAAAGAGCACCGCGGCCTGGAACGCCACCCGGTCGTTGACCGGAGCGAAGTTCATCAAGCTGATCGAAATCCCACTCAGAATCGTAGAGAACTCTAACCACGTCTGTTTTCATACAGACACACACACACCGAGTTATTAGTAAGCTGATTTGCTCAGTAATGAAGTGGTCAGAGACTCACAAAGAATGTCCGCTCCGTCGCAAAATATACTTTGGGTTCGATTCGGACGGGGACTGCGATTTTCTTGCCTTTGGGCGCGTTGAAATAACGGACCCATTCGATGCCCGAGCGGACGGAAGAGCCGGCGGGGTTGGTCTTAGCGTTTGCGGAACGGGGGGCAGTAGCGCCGACAACTTTAGGGCCCTGATCCTCGTCGTCGATCTCTTCCTCTGAGGGGTGGGAGGTTTGAGCTCCATTGGCGACGTTCCCCCTCAAGTTCCGGAAGATCTTGTCCGACTGGTTCAACATCTTGGCCTTCGCCTTCAACATCTTGCGAAGGTTTCCCGGCGTCAGCTTGGCTAAATACGCTGGCTCGCTGACCCGTTGGTCGGACCCGGCGGGGTTGTCGTTCGCCTCCAGGTCCACTTCAGTGGCCCCTTCAAACTGCTCAGGTGAGCTCCCTGGGGGCACGAGTCTGTTAGTCTCTTCGGCAGAATTACTTTGCGAACTGGACCCGGATGGGTTGGGCACAGCGGTGGAACTCTGGCGGGAACCTGAAGCTGCGGTCGCTGCGTCGGCTGGCACGCCAGCCCGTTGGCCCTCGCTCTCCGCATTGGATACTTTCTGCAATCGATCCCCTTCACCCTCGAGCCCTTCTTCTTCTTCCGAAAGAGGCTCATTGTACGCGCGAGCGTCGTCGGGACTAGGCCTGCGGCCTTTTCCTGGTGGCTTGGTTTCGGATGCGTGGCGAGAAAGCGTCGTGGGTCGGTCAATCACTTTGAGAGGCTCATTTTTCTTGATGTCGATCTCCATCTGAGGAAGCCAAAAGGGCACCAACGACACTCGATTGGGCATCAAGGTAGCACAACCATGAATGAATTTTGAGAATTTAGGAACGGCCTCAACCAATGGCCCCGAAACCAAATCTTTCACCCACTCTGGGGGTTCTTGACCAAGTTGGGTTTGAAGTTTGACTTCAAGGACTCCGTAGGGGAATACGTGCTTATCATCAGTTTCTACTGTCGAAAACGGAAAATCAATACCCGCATCTGTCCGACGCCAGTTGTTATCAGGTCTTCTTATTTTACCATCCCAGTTGTCCTCTCTGATCATCGTCAGGTCGGTATCAAACGAGATCCGAACACGGGCGTCTCCAGGTTGTTGGAAAGCTGTCCGATTGTAAAATGTACGAACACAAGGCTGGAGCTTCTTCTGTTTGACGCGCTCTTGAACCTCTTTCGCCAGGCGGATCATCGAGTCCACTTCTTTGTCCGATTTTTTACCCTTCTTTCGAATCGCTTCGAAATGGTCATCCATCGTAATCTTCCCGGCAAGGTAATCATTCAGTTGATCTTCTTTGATACTGAAGCGGGCTTTGACTGATTTTTCTCCTGTCCAATCCTCTCGGTGGGTCTTGCGTTCAACGAAGATTTGAGTCACCGACATGTCGCCATACCATCGCATTCGGATCGCTTCAGCTCCTTCAGTCTTTTCTAGCCTACCTAGATAGAGCTCAAGGTCTTCATTATCATAATAGATGGATGATATCGCTGAATCGGAAGGCTCAAATGCCTTGTCCGGATTAAAAACTGGATGAACAGATGTTTCAAGAAGCAAAACGAAGAAAATAAGCATTGTGCATAAAAAAAAGTGTATTTCTCATGCGGAATTCTACCTAGAACAGGGAGGTGCTTCAAAACTAATAATTTCAAGGCGACGAAATTATCTCGATGAACCTATTGGGTGTGATACGTCAGGCTTCGTCAACCAGTGAGTAAGACAAGGGTATGGAGCTTACCCAATACTTGGTGGTTTGTCTGACAAAAGCACTTTGGCCACCACCGGCAGCACTATCTCCAACCGGCGGATGACCTCTGGTCCGAACCAAGTTAAATAGCCGCGAGAGTTGTACGACGAGAGCCTCGTAGTTTTCTTTGTAGAAAGGCCGGGTTTCGAGGTGATGCTGAATGAACTCCCTGCGTAATTCCCATCCGGTTTTTTTCTAATGGTGGATGATGAGGATAAAACATGGACGTTTCATTATCTACAGAGACGATGATGTGAGACGGTCAAGACTAGGCTCACGTCGTGTTTCTTGACGATCTTGATGAATGCGGTATAGTTTAGGTGTGAGAAGTGGCCTGGAGGGGATAAGGAATGATAAGGTTGATATCGGTTCAAGGTGATCCAGGGTATGAAGTGAGCCCACCTAGGTCATGAACGTCAGCAATGATGTGGGTGAGCTCGTACTCTAGGGTCGCATAGTGTTCCTCTACCTCTTCCTCGAGATCGTCGTCGCTCGTGTTCCCCGTGGCGGCTTCCATCCTGTCTTCTTCCGTCGTCGGTTCCTCGTTCTCATCATCGTTTGATGATGGCTTGGATCGTCGACCCGAGCCGGATTCAATTAGATTCTTGACTTCAGCTTCATAGAGACTAATCTTCTGATGTAAGTCGGAGATCTGGGACAAGTCAAGATGAGTGTGTGGATAAGTTCGAGGGGAAAAAACCCCTTGGAGAATGGAAAACGAACCTTGCGTTCCTGGAAGTCAGCTACTTTTTGTAACTCTTTGTCTAGTTCTCGGACGAAAACCTTTTCATCGTGGGCGTCCCATTGTTTTTTAGCCTGTCTGGATTTGATAAACTTCTTCAGTCCCGCGTAGTCCACGTAATACTTTGACCACTCCTCATGGAGTGCATGCTGGATGGTGACCCCAAACTTCATCGACAAAGGTCGAGCCTTATCGTCGGTCGGATGAATATATTACCCGTAGCGTCGATTGAGATCGAGGCAAGGGGGATGAGCAGATGAAGAAGATGCCTTTTGTGGTTAAGGAGAGAAGTGGATGAATCCACTGCTGACCACTGCGACTGGATAAATCAACCAAAAAAAAAAAAAAAGCCTTAAGCAGCATACTCACATTTCATTTCATCCAAACAATTCACATCAGGCATGATCTCAAAGTCAGGGATAAGCAACCAGCAAAATTTCTGCATGTAAGGATGGGTGCTACTTGGCATTTGGGTCTCAAGTAGTAGTGGTCTGCAATGCTCAGAAGCATGTGGTGGCCATTGTGGCAAAAAAATACAAGTGATCACTTCAACAATTCCCTCAGTGATGGACGTGTGTCTACAGCTTTTGGGCCTTTTCTTTCTTGGAAAAACACAGATTTAAGAACAACTGACATTAATGGTGATGAACAGAAAAGATACTCCTTGGAAAGAATTCAACATCATGCAATCATGTCAATCAATCTATCACTCCATCTCCTGTTCTGCTTCTAGTACTTTGTAACAAAAAAAGGCCACAATGACAAGAAGCATAGTGGGATTGAGTCTGATCCCCTCACCATCTTTTGTGCCTTGAATGCCAGTGAATCTGATAGAATATTGTGTCTCAGAATGTTGGCACAGGGGATACTTGCTTGGCCTTTGCCAGTGACAAGTATTTATCCCCTATGATGCTCTCACGCAGCAATGGATAAGATGATTGGTCTAAATCTCAAGATCTGTCTTAAACTGGGATATAGCCTGCCATGCCATTGGTCTGGGGATGAGGATGACCCAGAATTTCATTCTATTTTCTTAAGGTGCCTTTCAATTAGCCTCAAAGGACCTAGACATACTAACAACAGCCTGAAAATGTGTTGAACAACAGCATTCATTATGACCAGGGTCTTGGTTGCACTTGTGTGTACTTGTGCCACTGCTGATGTTTTTCCCAGAACCACCATACATATCATCTAGTGGTCTACCTCATTTCAATGTGAATAGACACGGCTATAGCCCCCCCCCCCCTCAAAAAGAAGGTGATGAAAACATACTGAAATGAGCCAGAATTCAACTGGACATTGACAAAGAAAGGTGTCTCATGTCATCGGTGCAGAAAAAAACACTTTGCAGGCATGGGACCCTTGCTTAATGTGTGGCCAGGAACAGCTTTGGTCAACTTGAGCATGTGCCAAAATTCAAATGGGCTTTGGGTGTAACAATCATTTCCACCCTCATGTTCAGCAATACATGAGGGTGGATATCTCAATTTAGTATGGAAATCTGTGACAGGAGTATGCCCTCCCAATTCCAACTACCTGAAGTCAGTGCATAATAAACACAAATTAGGACTGTGTCACCAGCATCCTGCCAAGTGATGGCATGTTACAGGTATGTCCATCCTGGAGTGAGTTTGGCTGTGTACATCTGTGTGGACCTGTAAATCTGGACAGCTGGGACATGAGTAAGCTCTGAAAGACTTCCGACTCCCAGTCAGCTCATGCTGATAAAAAACCAGCAGTACTGTACCCAACCTTACCAGGATCCTACTGACAACTGCCCTAAGTAAACCGGGCTGGTGAAGCTTCTCAGGTGCAATAGATCTTGGTTTGGTTCACAATACATCATGTTTAGATCCAGGCATCTATCACATACACAGTTGCTTTTTTTTTGTCCAACTGACTTGGGAACTTCTGCTGGCAAAAATAATAATAATAATAGATTAATATATGCAGAGGTGGCTGCTCTTGATAGATGTCCTGAACACATCACTGGTGTTGGATGTATTTGATTCAATGAGTCATGGCAATTGGCTTGGCTTGGAGAGCAGCTAGTCATTCCCACACAGTTTCTCTTCATTTTTTTTTTGACATGCATACACAGGTACGCAGTGAAATGACTTCCCCCTTCAGTGAATGCTATTATCAGTTCAACAATCAGTTGCTCCAGAATCCTACACCTTCAGATGCTTCCCAGTGTACAATGTGAGGTGATTCTGAGGATTTTTTGTTGCATTGGACTGACTCATAGCTGAGGATGTACATGTTCTTGTTCATGTCCATGGTGAAGCATGTGGAGGTGTTACGTAAATCGCACACCTTATTTGTTTGAGTAGTGTGAGTTCGTTTCCATTTTTTTCAAAGAAACGTTCACAGAGCGAAAAGAAGGGACAGACATTATCCATGGGAACGACAGCACCCTCACAAGCAGCCTCCGCCGCCACCACAGCCGCAGGCCCATCCCTCACCAAGTCGGACCATCGATGTCGCAAGTGTCTGCTCAACCAGCCGTCCCTTCCGTCTCCCTGGATCCAATGCTCATTGTTCGGCTTTTTTTTTTCTCGTGTTTTGTGTACATATTCATCCAACCGAGTGTTGGTGCAACTCCCCCTCATCTGAACTCTTATATTCTCTTCGGTACACATGTAGATGCGCCTCTCCCTGGCATTGGTCCTGTGTGACCATCAACCAACTCGATCCGATTGATATCATCGAAAAGGTAAACTTCTTTCTCACATTCTCAAAAGAGCACGAGTCTCTGTAGAGAAACGACCAAGAGAATAAAATAGTGAGGTGGCTGTGTGTGTCTGTGGAACAAGATGCATATTGTTCCTGTTCTTGAGAAGCTGATTTATGATTGCTCTCATAATGTCCTTTTGATTGATTTTTTTTTTTAAAAAAAAACGCATTTTGATGTGAAAGTGGTTCTGTTGTAGCTGTACCAAGAAAGACCCTTCCCTACAACCGATCTACAAGGAACCACCCCGCAAGTCAAGCCGAGCGAAATCGAAGAAGGTGAACTATTCAGATGCCTCAAATGACCCGTTGACCGATCCGGACCGGTTTATCAAGATAGCGAATTCGAAGAAGAATGTGGTCGATGGCTTCGATGTTCCGCCGACGGTAAGCACCGAGAATTCCAGCCAGGAGATAGCGATAGCACAAGCAGAAGAGCAGGCTAAATTAAGTCAAGGTCTGACGGATTCCGCCCCACCAGGGGCCGCACAAAGGGTTCCGGAAGATGAAGCCGACTGAGTTGAGCCTCGATTGGCTGTTGAACGACCCAGAGGCGATGAGCGAGCCGATTGTGATAAATGATGCCGAGGGGTTGAGGGCGCTGGGGATGCGGATGCCGGCGGCCTCGCTGAGCATCAGCCAGATCGCCGAGCTGGTCGGCCCGGACACCCCGGTGGAGGTGATCGATGTGGCCAGCCAGGCCGAGCTGTCCCGATGGACCCTCGGCCAATGGGCCCTCTACTACGAGGACCCAAGGCGTGAGCGCGTTAGAAACGTCATCAGTCTTGAGGTCTCGGAATCTCCCCTCGGCTCACCCGTCCAACTGCCTGCCATCGTCAAAGACTTCGACTGGGTTCATACCATCTGGCCTAGTCATCTACGTGCTCCCGGTAGTGGCAAATATCCACAAGTCCAAAAGTACTGCTTGATGAGCGTTGCTCGTTGTTGGACGGTGAGTAGGCTTTGTCTGACCATGCAAGCTTCTTCTTAGTCATGACCTTTTTCTTTGTACTGTCGACCATTGGGCTTACCTCCACCGTATTGATTTTATTCAATATTCTTTACTATTTACTATTCCGATGGAGTCGAAATAGGATTGGCATATAGATTTTGCAGGCTCATCGGTCTTTTATCACATACTCCGAGGTGCCAAGACATTCTACTTCATCAGGCCGACGGTAGCCAACTTGGCCAAGTACGAAAGATGGTCAGGAAGCTCCGAGTTACAAGAGTCGACATGGCTAGGAGACGAGGTGAATGTGGTGTATAAGGTTTCGTTGACGGCAGGACAGACGATGATGATCCCGACTGGCTGGATCCATGCGGTCTATACCCCGGTAGATTCTTTAGTCTTTGGCGGAAATTTCTTGCACAGTTTGAATATCCCCTTGCAACTGAGGATTCACCAGATCGAGAACAATACCAAAGTGCCGAAGAAGTTCAGGTTCCCATTCTTTATCCCGATGCTCTGGTTTGTTGCCTGCCATTACCTCCGCAAGCTCGAACAGGGCCTTATCCAGCAGTCCCATCTGGCTCCCGGCTCATCTTCCACCGCCCTGCCACCCAACCTAGACTCTTTCCCCACAATACCCGACCGGATCCTCTCAGGCCTCTCCACCCTCGCCCAGTTCTTACTCCTCCAAACCGATGCCTCCAGTGCCCATCCACCACTCACTTCCACCCAGCTGTTCTCAGTTGTGGAAAGCCATCTAGACACGGATCGGATTCCTAACCTTGGTCAAACGGTCGTCAAGTTCCAACATCTCTTGCAACTCCTCAATCCATCCCCGATCAAACCCGCGGAAAGTCTGCCACAGCTAAGCTCGATCCAGCCTTCCGAGAAAGAGGGAGAAGAGAGCAAGACGTTCAGGAGTCCACTGCAAATCACACTCAAGCGGAAAATCAGCGGCCCTTCGTCGGTTTCGCCAGTGAAAGAAGAGGGGCAACACAAGCCGATGACGGTGAAGCTGAAGAGCAAGCTGCTGACGTCCCAGAATGGGGGCACACCGCCGCCGAAGGAGCGCCAGGATGTGGCGAAAAAGTCGGGCAAGCCGACGTGCAAGAAGGCCAAGACGGTCCAGCAGACACGGGCCGCATCGGGAGATGCGCCACCGGAGTCGAGGAAGAGAGAGCCGGGTGAAATCCTGAAGATTTCTAATCCGGCTCCCACCAATGACGTCCGTCGCGAGCTGCGTGCCCGTCCCTCTATTGCCGAACCCGACGACTCGTCGTCCCTCGAGCAACTAGACGTCGAGGTACGTACCACTCGCGCCGAGAACTCGGTCCTCCGCAGATCCATTGACCCCTCCACCGGCTTTGTTGTCTTCGAAGTACGTCCTGCTCCTCTTCTCCATCCCTCCTACCACATCACTCACTTCTCTTTGCTCATCGCAGACTCGGACCGTTAAAACTATCATCGAAAAGGCCTTTTTCCCTCCCGCATAACTTTCTCCTCCGTTCTTCTTCCTCCCCCGTGCCCACAAGTTCATGATCGTTGGCCCTTACTTCTTTTCTTCCCTTTTGCATCTGTTCTTTTCGTTTTATTTCATTCAGTCTTTTTTTTTTTTTTGCCGGAGGAAGACTAGGAAGGATTATTGTTGAGAAGTTGCATTACAAACTGCTGTGACCCACCTGATGCGCATTTTCTGGCATGCTCTTGTTCTACCTCCAATCTACCAGAATCACACTTTCCAACATAGAGCTCTAGAATCATCTACATTTTGAGCATTCTCAAGAAGCAAACCCACTGGTATGTCTTTAAGCATCATGGTTTGTTAATAATTATTGTTGTTGAGCCCTGGAATACGACTCATGATTCTGGGAGGATATAATTGATCTAGGCGCTGTGTATGGATGGGTTGGTTTGATGACAAGGCAGATGGCTAGTGGCCTTTCCCAGCATGTGGTTGTGGTGTCGCTGAAGATAATTAGTATGAATTTTACACATTTTAAGCAAGTTTCATTGCTTTAATTATGGCTAATTCTATTTTATTCTTATTTTTTCCTTCCAAAATGGATTCTGAAGCTGTTTTGAAATGTTGTTGAGAAATTGATAAATAAAGTAGACTCAAAAGCAAAGCGAAAAAACAGAAAAAAGGTTATAATTGGGGCCATGGAAGTTTATGAGAAAGAATGAGAAAAAACAATGTAGTAAATGTATACGGCTGCAGGTCTTGTTGGACACAACCATAGTCTGTTATCAACATACAGAACACATTTTGTATTGTAACATATTTATATATATTCTTCTGTGTGATCCTTCTATCAACTGGGGAACTTCCTGAGCACTTCCATAGAAAGTCCCATAGAGATGACAGTTTAGCCCACCTTGAATGAAAGGCTCAAAATTTCCAGTTGCAAATGGCAATTTAATGTACAGGATTTTGGCTGTGCCCCAAAGGTCAGGACCAAAAAAAGGTAAAAACTGAAAACTTTTGGTGGTTTGTGGACAAAAAAGTGGCTTTCAATGCCTCTTGACTGTCCAAAAAGACAATAAAAGCATGGCCTGTGAACATTATTATGGGATTAGGGTTCTATCTAAACATCATCTATGTATTTATGGATTCACCCTACCCCATATGTATGTAATTTGGATCCAAACTACAACCCCCGCAAAAAAAAAAGGTTGGTGCAAATTCTTCACCACTTTAGATTTGAAATCTAAAGAGTGTGTAGAATCCAATTGTTTTTTCGACCCCCAAACTGTGCTCAGGCAAGGTACTTGCCTGACTTGTCCTTGGATTTTGGCAAGGGGGATGGTAGTGATCTGCTAACACACTGAAAATGTCTGGACAGCACATGCCTAAACAGTTTTTCCCCATGTGAGCTCATTGAGTGATTCAGGCAGCTCTATACATTAGACTCTGCATGCAGCTGTAGCTCATTGCTTTGGGGAACTAAGTAAGAATTAATTTTTTGAGGCTCAAGTTGCACACCACACTTCACCACACATTGAAGCTGACAAAGCCTTCCATATCTTAGTCAAACAACATAAATTGAAATTTTAAGACTCAAAATGTGGTTTTGACACTTTTATTGCTGAATTCAGAAAGATATGAGTTGAGGAAGACTCTGCCCTTCTGAAATATCAGATACAACACTCCCAAGCTAGGCTTGAAATTTATGTAAGTGATAGTTTGTGTCTTGTAGACAACAAACTGATCACCAGTGGTGAAGGGCTTGTATGATTTAACTTAGTATTGCACTCAAATCTGGGAGTAATGAATCTGCCAGTGTCGTAATATGTGTAATAAATTGTACTTATAAATTCCTCTAATAAAAGGGTTGCAATAATAACTAATAACTTTTACTGGTGTTGGCTAATGAGATGACAGGAATGAGCTGAGAGGAGACCCTCTTTTAGAGACAAATGTGAGCTATTTCCTCTGGTGAGACAAGCAAGTGAGGGGTTATTGCTGGTGGGAAAAACCAGGTACTGTGAATGTATGATTTCATGCTGTGCAGGTTGCCTAGTAACAATGCATGTCCTCCATTATGATGTCACTTAAGCTGTGCAATGGAATGCTGGAATGTTCCGGTTGTTCCATGCACCCTGTAAGCCACATGCTTTATGCAGCACAGATGCTTGACTGTCATGCTGTCACCTCCACTCCTGAAATTCAAGTTACTTATCAGGTGTAGTTTTTTCCTACACACTGTATTTCCCACATGGCATGCTCTAAATTTAGTGAGAATCATCCACCATGTGCCTCACCACTGATACAACATTGATAAAATAGAAATATATAACATGAGAGGTTGTATACAAGAATATTTGTGTATGTAAATGCTCATTATGAGTAAAAAATAAGAGAAATATTTGTGAAATCTGTGATACATGTATATAAATCCAGAAAATATTATAAAAAGATACATGTATATAAATCCAGAAAATATTATAAAAATAACAAAGTTAAAATTATTCCCCCAAAAATCATACCACAAAATCAAGATGTTTCCTCTCTTTTTCTATGGCCCACTTCCAGAGAATTATGATCATTTAAAAAAGAAAAGCCTCAGGGTTTAACCATGAGAATGTATTGCAATGGGAAATACATAGCCCAGAAGAGTTTTTCTCTTTATTTCATCTTATTTGAAAAGAGTGAAATTAGGAGTGGCAGTTGGACTGAGACTTGTGGTTTTTCATGCAATTTATATTTTCTTTAAGGTTCAAGGAGGAGATGATAAGGATTGGCAACTCACGAATGTAACCAGGATCCCAGATAGCCCCTGGTAACCCCTTTGTGTAAAACAGTGGATAGGTTGGAGAATTGGGGTTTTTACTCATTCCTGGGTTATTTATATGTGGTACACAAGGGTTTATTTTCTTAGAAGAAAAAATAGTATTCCGCTATGTGCCACATTAGAATCATGAACACAAGAAAAAAAAAATCACCAGCACTGTTTCCGTGGCACTTGCATGCAAGTGCTATCACTTCACTTTCTTGAATAACCTGTTGGTACAGTTGAACTCAGGATGAAGTTTTTTGTAACTTGTGTTGATGTCAAGCTCAATAATCAAACTGATATATTCCGCAAGTCAAGCTGTTGTCATCCTGCCAATATGAGTAAGTCAGGTATTCATTTCACCTGCTAAAAAAAACTTATATAACATTTGCTCATCCAATTTTTCTTTAAATTATCTTTGAATTCCAAAAGAATGTAAAGAATCCAAATTAAAAAGATGTGATTAAATCTCAAGGAATTATGTTTTGTTTTGAAATGATCATAACTCATATCAGCTACGGTCAGTGTTTTATGACCTTGATATTCTTTTTTTATGTCATGTTTGTATTAATAATATGAATAAAAGCCTCGCTAGTGAGCCTCCATCAATTTTCAATCCACATCCCTTAGAACTTCAAAAACAATAATCCACAAGACACCATTCAGCATTGATAGGCTCAATTACTCCTGACAACCCTGATCATGGAAGCTTCATAAAACCCACACATCTATCCCAACCAATAAAAATATGTTAGCCAACCAAACCTTTTCCTATGTTTTAATCACCTGATTCAGCTCTG
>LAVV01009012.1:25129-38173 GCA_001263375.1 Puccinia sorghi
CGAACATTTTATCAGTAATTGGGGAGATTAGTAGATTACCAAGAATCCTATGATGTTCAGGGGAGTGATGGGATACTCCATTCACAATATAACTGTTATTACTGGAGTGATTAATATGCCAGGTGATTGCGGCAGATTCCTGATATGGTCAACTGGCTAATTTTCTCTCAATTGCTGGGCATTTTCCACCAATGCAATTATGCTGAAAATTGATGCCTGTGATGATTCTCTGTTGGAATGATTACATAACCCTCAAAATAAGTCTATTTCATTTTTAATTGTGATGTGTTAATGCTAACCTCTATGGGAATTATCCTGTATTTATATGTCTTTGATATCATATTCATTTGATAATCAGGGCTGATTCCTGCTTTATTGAAAACATTTATGACAAAATATCCAAGAAAAATGATTCCCAATCCAAACAAAAATCCTGTTCATAATCTGAATTTTCATCATTATTACCAAATACCAGATGAGAATTATCATGAATACTCAATTGAAGCATACACGGCTGGTTGCACAATGATTCATAAAGGGCTGCTTCCAAAAATTCCACTGGATGAGACTCAATTTCAGCCTGTTCAGGGCCATATATGTCAGATGTTGTGTTTTCTGTGGGATTGTGGCTCACTTTTAAGAAGCTGTTGAAAACATTTATGTGTTCTAAAGCATCCTGGTGCTTCTGTATCTTGAGATGCTGCTTCAAATATTTTAACTCACAGCTTTGACCTTCACATTTTACTTTTTCATCTTCCATCACTTTCTGAAAACCTTCTTGGCCACCCAAAAGATAAGGCAATCAGGAATTTCATAAGAGTATGAAGTAGTGAAATAAAACATACCAGGAATTTCTTGGATAACAGTAATCCCTGAACCTTCTGAATAATTCATCATTTAATTTAACAAGATTAACGTAAATGTTGCCAAAATTGATAAGAATAAAGAATGTGGGGATATTTAATAGGAAATTTTTATAGATAATGATTTATTTTATTTTAGATCAAATTTATCCAAAGGTTTTGTCAAATTAATTTATAAAAATCTTTATATCTTTTGATTATCTGAGGAGAATTGAGGGAGGGAGAGAGGCTGATGTAACAGAAAAAGACCCAGAAAAATATGAGGCAGAAAAGGCACAAGAACTTATGATGTATATAAATTTATGAATAGGACACTCTTGTTGATTTTAATTTAATATAATTAATTATGTTTTTGGTTTTTTATTCATATTTTTATCAAAAAAGAATCTTTTGATTATCTAAGGAGAATTGAGTGAGGCAGGCTGATATCACAGAAAAACAGCCAGAGAACTATGAGGCTGAACAGAATGCAGATGTCATTTTGATGTATATAAATTTATGAATAGCACACCCTTTTTCATTTTAATATAATATAATTTTTTCTTTTTTTGTTTTTTATTTAATTTTTTTTATTTTTATTTTTGTTTTTTTATGATTTGATTTTATACTTTGAAGACCAAAAAATTATTTAAGACACAAGCTAATCAGGAGGCAGAAAAACCCCAAAGCAGTATTGATGATTTTCAAAAGTGTCAGCTTCTGGCCAGGACACTTGGGCAATATGTTTGAGACTGTGGTAAACAGGGGATCAGATGACAAAAATGATATTGGATGATTTTCCTTGTGCATTCAACTTGATGTGGCAAGCAAGAAATTTCTCATCCTCATTCTCCTAGGGCCACAAACTGCGCAGTTCCAGTCAATCCGTAAGATATAAAGCGGTTACGTGGAACTCAGGGTAAGCAACAACGGCCTCTCTGAAACAAAAAACGTAAGTAATCCCACTGTCATCAGTTGTATTCCATCACACATATTGATACATCTTTGATTACGATACAGGATGGACATAAGCTGCCACCAATACAAGCTGTCCCCATCTGAATTCATGCAACCTCCAACTGGCATTGGCAAATCCAACCACGTCCCATCTAGCAACAAGCCAGCCCAATTCCAAGGACTTGAGCATGTCATTCAAACCTCAGCTGACTGGATATCTCACAGGTACCCGCCTGAAACCACTTACCCGCCTGAAACCACTTACCCGCCTGTTCCTAATAATGCCCCAGGTGAAATTATGGCGCCAAGCCCATTCAGATCAAACAATATTATCTGCCGAGGGCCAGGGACAGATGTCCATACAGGTAAGCCAATTTCTCTCATACCGACATTGCTAACTGACATATGTACAAATCTGTACAAATCCCCAGTCCCCCCAAACAACTACCGTACAGCTGATTGGAGCCCATCAAGCACTCACCTGGGAGCCAGAGTCACCAGAAACGTTGATAGTCGTGACAGCCACATGGGGCCCATGCAAACGCTTGACCTGTTGACGACTGGAATGTGAGGTCAGCCATACTCTGCTCATCACATCCCTCAGCAACACGAATCAGACAAAGATGAAGCTGCACTGCAATCTGAAAGTAGTCCACCAAGCAACAGACATGGATTAGCAGGCACTGATTTGTCCAACCTTGAACCTATTAACTGTAGCCAAACTTTGTCGTCTTCCGATGGACAAAATCTGATCACCTTAACAGAGCTTCAATTGCTCCTTCAGATTCTTCCTGAACATCTCAGACCCACTGAGGATGTGTTTCAGATGGCCCAGTCCCTCTTCATGGTAAAGTTCACTTCTCTCTCTCCCCTAATGATACTGACATGTGATTCAACCTGAAGCTTCCAGAAGAGCACAGATGGCCATTGTGCTGATGATAACTTGTCTTCAGAAGATGTCAAGAGCAGCACCCAATTTAACCCAGGCCACCTCAGACTCCACCGAGCCCACCATACCAACACCCATCCGCCACTGCACTCAAAGCATACCTGCGAGCCAATATATGGCTCATCCTCCTACGTGAGGATCTTGAATGCTATGGATGGCAAATGGCACAAAAGCTGCATAGCTCAAAAATCCCTTTTGCGCTCATTAAGGTCAGTTTTTCATTTACAACTTCACGCGGGTCATACTAATGCAGATGACTGTCACCCACAGCAAACAATCAACACACAAGGAGTGGAGTTCCATTCTCAGCACTTACTTCCCAACTACGCTGACAACCCCGAGATAACCAGCCAACTTGACAGCCTGATTGCCTCCATGGTGAAGGCTGAGAAAACCAACCTCTCCTCATTGATCCCAGCTGGAATAACAAACAGGGAAGCGGCCGAGCGGGTCCTTACCTTGCCAAGCTTGTCACCTCAGTGTACACAGCTATGGAACCTTGCTTCAAGGATTGATCAGAACCACAGGTCATTTCCAATCCCAGCATCACTAAAGGGGCCAAAGTACGTCTGGCCTACCTTTGATTTGTATTCAACCAGCACCAAATCCTCCTTGCCAGGAATCCTGGCAACAAGACTCCCACTGTGTGGGAAATATTTGATTAAGATCTTAAAAATTGCCGTCTCAACCAGGCCCAGACAGCAAAATTTGCTTTTGCTGAGTCAACACTGGGCCGCCACGCTTTTCTGCGCTATTTTTGTGCTATGCGTTAGCGTAGTGGCCATTTTCTTTTGGCTGTTTCTGGTAGTGTTAGCGGGGCTTTCCCACCGCTACATTGTAGCTGAAGCATAGCAGAAAAACCTGGCCAAGGCTTCCAGGTAGCGAGCAAAATAATAAAACCGCTACGCCAATGGTTAGTGTAGCGGATGCTCTGCTACAAAATCTTTGGGCCTGCCAGTGCGTAGCGGAACCCTGCTACACTCAGCTACACTGCGGCCGTAGCGGCTGTGATGGCTGTAGTGGCCGTAGCGCTCGTGATCTACAGGTGTGTGTCACCTTTGCCCCCACCAATCTGACAAGGCTGTGTTAGCGTAGAAAAACGCTATCCTAACAGTTAGCATAGCGTTTTTCCCAGCTATGCTAACGCTATCCTAAAGATCAGGTAGCGTTAGCGGCTGTCAGAAAGACTGCCGCTAACGCTACGCTAAAGCTACCCTATTTTCTCTTTTTCTTTTTGTAGTGTTAGTGGTCCTTTTTTGCCCACTACACTAACAATAGCCGTATGGTAGTGGAAAAGGCCTAACACTACACTACGCTACAGCTACTGTTAGCGTAGCTGGCCCAGTGTTGCTGGGAGAGGGTCCACAAGTTTTATACAGAGCTCGTTGATGATATAACGGAGAATGAAAACAACAGGAAATTCCAAAAATTACCAGTGTGCTTGGTAAACATGTTCAATGTTATTGGGGCCACATCCTCAAGACTTGCAACAAATTTGGCAAGATTCATTCTCAGGTGGAGTGCCAATTGAAAAGTGGCAGGAGCCGTGACTACTCATTTATTTTGCCACTCATCTGATTGCTTATTCTTTTTTTTTTCCTTTTTGTTCAAGCTTGCGGAAGCAAAAGAGTTGTACCAAGTAACTCACAAGACTGCTTTCACCCTGGATCATTGCTGGAGGATCTTGAAGGACACCCCAAAGTGGCAAGCAACACAAAAAGAAAACAAATTGAAGTCCAAAAAATTGAAGGCACCCAAGAGTGTGCTGGCAACTGATGAGACTTAACCCTCTAGTCCCCAAGCCCAAGAAGAGTCCGTGGTTGAAGAAGATGAAAATAATGCCAATTGGGCTGTCCTTGGCACCAAGGTGCAACCAGAGGGTCAAAAAATGGCAAAGCAAAAAAGAGGCAAAGACCACATGCTCTTTTCCTTTTCCACTATACTTTCCGTGATCAGCAATGAGGCAATTTTTTCAGCCCCAGTGCATGCAATCGAGGGATCCCATCATCCCAGGGCTGTGTGCTTCCAATACAGCAAGAATCTTGGTGATGTCAACCGCCCTGCCGCATCTCTCTTTTGACCAAAGGATTCATCCTCCTGAACAACTGCATCTACTATTTTGAGAAAGAGATTTTTCCGCATCCTGAAACAGCGACGGAAGAAATGCTTGGGGTATGTTGGAGAATCTGAGAAATAGTCATGATAAAACTGTTGGTGTCCTTCAATGTGGTTTTGATAGCATTCTCTTTGGTCAAATTTCGAGCCACCGGGCCAAGGTTGTGCTGATTTTTCCTTGATGTAGAGGAGGATGCTGGTTTGAAGGGAGAAAAGAAGTTTGTCCTTGTCTTTGAGCCACTCCATCATGTCAATTGGATCCATTTTGAGTGATGATAGAAAACAAAAATAGTTTAATAAGGGGTACCAAATAAACAAATCCACAATTAGAAACCAGTCAATTATTAAAAAATAAATTTCTTCATTAATGGGTCCTAAGAAGGTATTGGTGAAGAACAAACACATTTTAAATGTAGGAATTCTGCTATCTTCCCTGTTTACTCATGACTGCTTTTTGACATGTCTCTCATTCTCTTCATGCCCGCACTTCATCTTTCTCATCCTGTATTACCACTCCTGTTCTTCCCATTCCCTTTCACTCTCTTATTCCATCACTCATCACTTACTCCTCAATATCCTCAAATGCCTTCTTCCTCAACTCCACTCAGCAATACTCCTCACTTCCTCACTTTCAATCTTCCTTTCTCTGAATCCTCAACACTCTTTCCTCTTACTAAACATATATCTCTCAGTCCTTGTCCTTCCTCATCTTCTTCAATCTCCATCTCAGCTATCTCATTCTGTCAGTCTCTTTGTTGGTTATCTCTTCTCTCTCTTTAATTTCTCTGTCTTGTTTCTTTTTCTGATGTTTCTTTCTGATCAATGTGTTGGCTTTTTTCTGCATAATCAAAATATCATTCTCACAGATTATTTATTAAAAAGGGTGGATTGTTGAAAAACCATTGTGGTAATCCTGTTTGTGACCTACACTATAGCAGAAAACCCTCAAGAACTCAGAAAATCACTCTAAGGACCCCAGAATCAGGATCAGAANACAAAAGCAAAAGTTAATCTGCTCAGCCCAACAAAAGCCCTGAAGATACTTTCCTTTGTTTACTTTGGTACGCCTCAGCTTTCTGCGTGTACCAATATAAGCTTCACATCATGGTAACAGGTTCAAATCAGATGTCATCAAGAAATCTCCACACTCCAAGCGTGATGATAGAGCTTTCCTCAGGGGTTGATCTACAAACCAGAGATCCTCACTCACCTACGACTTTGAATAATCACAGCCCATCACCCAGCACAGGGCCAAGGGAGGCCGATTGTATAAATAGTCGTCCACATCGCGCCGCTGGTCAACTTTATTGAGGTGCTCAAATCGCAGGAGCTCTCAGGCAAGCATCCGCCAAACAAACACGTGGAGCACAAGCGATGGAATTTTTTCAAAAAAAATGATGCTTCCAAGTTTGACGACCTTGCCAACACTGGGCCGCTACGCTTCACTGCACTATTTTGGTGTTACGTGTTAGCGTAGTGGCCATTTTCTTTTGGCTGTTTCCGGCAGCATTAGCGGGCCTTTCCCGCCACTACATTGTAGCTGAAGCGTAGCGGAAAAAACCTGGCTAAGGCTTCCGGGTAGCATTAGCAAAAAAAAAAAACCACTACACCAATGGTTTGTAGCAGATGGTCCGCTACAAAATTTTTTGGCCCGCAGGTGGTGTAGCGGAATCCTGCTACGCTCAGCTACACTATGGCCGTAGAGGCCATAGCGTTTGTGATCTACAGGTGTGTGTCACCTTTGCCCCCGCCAATCTGACAAGGCTGTGTTAGCGTAGACAAATGCTACGCTAACAGTTAGTGTAGTATTTTTTGGGGTACGCTAACGCTATCCCAAAGATCAGGTAGCGTTAGCGGCAGTTTTTCTGACAGCTGCTAACGCTATGCTAAAGCTACCCTATTTTTTTACTTTTTCTTTTTGTGTTAGTGGTCCTTTTTTGCCCGCTACGCTAACAATAGCCGTAACGTAGCGGAAAAGGCCTAACACTACGCTATGCTACAGCTACTGTTAGCATAGCTGGCCCAGTGTTGGCTGAGTTGATCATCAACTCTGGGATGGCATCAAGACCATCAATGATATACCTGAAGAAGATCAACAACTACTGACTGCAGCCAAGATTGCTGACAGCAAAACGCCCGGATCAAGCAACAGTACCACCACCAAGTAATATGTGCCCCCCCCCCATGATGACCTGGATTATTATAATTATTATTTTTCCTCGTTACTGTCTGTTGACCTTTTTTTTCCCTTGTGATTGTCTGTCCTATTTAATATCATTTCATCACTCTTCTTTTCATACATTTCTTCTTTTTCAATATATTTTTTTCTTTATTTTTTTTTTCTATTGTCTCAGGCTTGGTTTGATGATGTTATTAACCAGATAAACAGTTATTTAAATGACTACAATACAACAGTAAATGAAAAAAAAGAAGAAAAATCAACGGCGAAAGCCCCAAAAAATTCGTGGGTGAGCAGTATGGGAGACAGAGGGGAAGCGGAATTTTACGGAATTCCGGAGGAAGTCGAAGAAAGAGGCCTCGGGCAATGATCGATTATTTTTTCGACTTGCCTCTGTAAATCGATCCAAAAGCGGTGTTGAGTCGCTTTCGGATCGGTAACGTGTCGGAATCACTCCCGCTGGAGTGTTAAATACCCGGGGCGGAAGTCCATGCCAATTGAATGGCGGAGAGGTGATTCCTTCTACGATCTTGTAGGTCTTCTGTTGGTGCACGCTCTTCCATAAACCCGTTGAGCGTGCACCTTATTGAGCCACACTCCCGACGGTCTTCCGTGGACTTCAGCCACCTCTTACTACGCCGGGTAACTCACTAAATATCTTTCCTCCATTTCGAAATACAGTTTCCCCTCGGGGGAGTTTCACCATTCTCATCAGATTCCAGTATCCGGGCATATTCCCTGCTCGTTTAGTTCTTCTTTTCCTCCGTCCCCAAACAACCGTGTCGGTGTGCTCCATCACACTGGTCCGAGCCCTCCTCCGAAGAAGAAACCACACATGATGACGAGCAATGGACCGTCTTACCACTTCGCTTACTACTGCTCTGGCCATGGTCAGTCTTTCAGCTTGGCATTAGCGGGTGATAAGAATCTGACAATCAAAGAGATTCGCGCAGGATTCGGACATGCCACACGGGTCACGGAGATTACGGCGAGGCTACTAAGACGGAGACACCGGGTGACGATTGTGTCGAGTGCGCCGGAGAAGGTATTCGAATCAGTCTTGATGACGCCCGCGCTGCCCCCCAGCCACACGGCCACCTATCGGTTCGCCATCTTCGAACCCACCGTGGTCCAGCCTAAAGCGTACCTTGTCGATCGACTAGCCACGTTCAATAACTTGTCCTCCTTCTTGTCCCACAAGAGACTGTCTATCATCGAACAAGAACGCCAATGGCTCCTCCACCATCTCGTCGACTGTGTCCTCATTGATGCTCCTTTTCTACCTTGGTATGCCAATCAGACTTTTCCATTATATCCCAAATGTGTCAGATTTATTCCAAAACTTCAGCATCCAGTATTGACCGAGCCTTTTTTTTTTTTTTTTTGGGGGGGGGGGGATGTAATGAAGTGCTGCAGCAAGTGAGGCTAAGATCCCGTCGGTGATAATTAGCAACTTCACCTTTGATTCATGTTATTCGTATCTCTCAGCATTCGATGTGGAGGAGGAGGAGCAACATATTGAGGCAGAAAGATTGGACGCTCTGGTAGCAATCACGGTCGATGACTATTCGAAAGCAGAGCTGCTCCTGCGACTACCAGGGGAGCTTCCCATACCGGGATTTGATGCGGACATCGAGCTTCCATCGGCAAAGTGGTTGGAAGAGAGGACGGGCCTATTCAGGACAGAGATAGAGCAGAAGCTGCAGCGACCGATGAGAGAGGAGTTGGCGAGAAGACATAAGACGGTGATCGACCTGCCGCTGATCGTCCGTCCGCTGAGCGGATCGGCCTACGACCCGCAGACAAAGCTGGCCCTCCTGAACACTTTGGGCGTGCCTGCCGAGCTGCAGAAATACGACACCAAGATCCTACTCGTCTCCTTCGGTGGCCAAGTCATCCCCTCTCCCCGACCTCCCACCTCCACTGACCACGATATCACTGACTCTGCAGCTGGTTCTGAGATCGACCTGTTACACAACTCGCTCCTCCCGCCCGGCTGGATAGCCATCATCTGCGGCTTACCCTCTAAATATCATGCTCATGACATACCTGATCGGTTCTTCTCAATTGGGGACTCCAAATTCCACTATGTTCCTGATCTCACTGCGATCGCTGATGTGGTTCTCGGCAAATTAGGCTATGGGACGTGCAGTGAAGTGATTGCCACAAGGACGCCGTTCATCAGTGGTAAGCCGCCACCTCTCTTGACTCACCAAGCCCGATGCTGAAGCTTTTGCACATTTTTTTTGTCTTTCTCCGTGTGCCTTTCGGTGATCTTGGTGATAAATAAAACAGTGCCACGCAAAATGTTTCTAGAAGAGTATGGCTTGAGGCGGTTAATGAGAAGGACATGCACGGTCAACGTTGAGATGAGTATTCGGGACTTCGAAGAGGGACGGTGGGCGTCGTATGTTCTTTTAGCCGAGCGGCTTGGACGACAACAGCAAAAAGACCTGATCACTCAGTCCAGCCCCACCACTCATGTGCTCCATGACTCCATCAAGAAGACCAAAGATAATGCCCTGACTGTTGACATTGTCGTCGATCATCTCGAGGTCTTCATGTCCCACAAAAAGATGTCCTTACCGTCTGCTTGATTCTCATTTCACCATTACCCCTCTTCCATCGCTCGTCCTTGCACTACTCGTTCTTCCTGCCTTCTATCCTTTTTTTGTTGGTGGTTTTGCCAATATCTTGTTATCAATAAAAGTAACAGTTTGTAATAATCTTAATAGAAAATTTGTGTGTCAGTTTTTTTTCAATTCTTTTGTTTTCATACGGAGTTCTCAGTTGTATACAATAGATGAACATTGGTAGAGATTGTGTGTGTTGATTTCTAGACTTTGTTTTCTTATGTATTTTCGGATCTTCTTCTTCTTTGAGCAGTTCAAGCAAAAAAAACATGGGACTTTGTCAGTTAACTTGATGCACTGTATCTCCACAAGCTGCTACTGATTGACTGCATCCAAAAAAAAATAAAAAAATAAAAAAGGTTGTATTTCGAGAGGATTTGAGGAAGGCTCAAATGGCACCATTTCAAAAGGATATCAGAAATCACACCATAAGTGCTGCAGCTTACTCAAGCACAAGCCACTTGGATGAACTGTTTGTCCTGTGCACAAAGATTGTGTCCCATCAAAGCTTGGTTGAATAAATCTGGGAGAAAGGTGTACAATATTGTTTTGATGAAATAAAATATTGTTATATATTCATCAACAGACAAAGAAAAATAAAATGAGATAATGAAAAAAATAAAAAATAAAAAATAAAAAAATAAGACAATGAAAAAAAGAAAAAGAAAATAATCTCAACACTAGAGGTTAGGATCTATGACTTTAGTGTCATTGTCCTTGCCTCCTGAATCTGCATGTTTGATGCCCTCAGCATGGCTTGATTGTCATCCATCAAGCATGCTTTCTGGCTTGCTTGGTGGAATAGAGGAGGTCAACAACTGGTGGTTGTCAGAATAATCAACCTTGTATTCTGCTCACATTCCTTATTAATCTCTTTTTGACTGTACCAGTCTTGCATATTCATTTTTATCTCTGCTGTTCCAGCTCATCATAACTGTTCTGAATAGTAATACACTCATCAAGCCAGAGCCTAATTTTTCCATTTATCAACCACCAGATACTTGGTCCCTTCTTGCCCCTCAAGATTGTCCACCTCCCTCCTTGAAGCATTGAGCTGAAATCTTTACAGTGGTAGATATACTGGCTCTACTCCACCGACAGTGGCATTCCAAGTATAGACAACTCATAAAAAATGAGGTAATTTAAAAACTACCCATGACAAAATAATCAATCAAAGATTGATAATAATCAAACTGTTGTGATTGTGATAGCAGATTGCTAACTGGGGAATGTACAAAGGAGTGGAGGCTTTAGATGATTCCCCAGTTGGGGAAACCCCTGGCAAGTCCCAGAGGGGGTTTACAAGATCATAACACAAACACTGTCNNTGATTCCCCAGTTGGGGAAACCCCTGGCAAGTCCCAGAGGGGGTTTACAAGATCATAACACAAACACCACTTATAAACACTTAGTATTAAGTGTAAGAGGAAAAGAACAGGTTACTACCCTGCTAACAGCTTCCTAATAATGGCTGTAAATCTTCAGAAGGGTTACCTAGACTTTAACACACACACTGCAAAAGAAAAGTTGCTCTGCCTGTCCAATGAAGCTTTTGGTGTTACTCCCACCTTTCTCCCAGAGTGATTCCACCAAGCTTTTATGCACAGTCACTGTGCCAAAACATCTACACATTCAAACAGGTGGAGTTTGGATGGAAGCTTGGCTGGAGCATGCTGCGTGTCAACTGCAGGCAGTTTAGCAAGTTTTTTTTTGCAGTCACAGGTCTTCTCAATCAACTTATAATACATTATTGAGGGTGGAGTTTTATTATAATATAATACTAATAAAGAGAAGGCCAGTCCTATCAGCTGTAATAGAAGGAAGGGGCCTTTTAGCTTATAACTTACCTGTTCTTGATAAGAACTGAGGAGGAATAGTCCAAAATAGGAAGAGGCTCTCCTTAAATATTGCCCTCTGTTGGTCCCCATGGATAATCTGCTCAATTAATGACCTTGAATTGTCCACAAGGATCTAATTTCAACCCATTAGGGTCATTCCAAGGCTATTGGGTAAATTCTCTCAATTGGTATTTCAGAAACATGTCATTTTTCATGTCAGATTTTCATATTTATCATGTGAGCTGTGTAAAATATATTTTGCAGTGGTTTTCACAGTTATTGAAGCACACTGGATGCCTAGGAAATGTTCATTCCATGTGATAAAATGTTTTACTTTTTCCTACACTTTGTCAAATAAAACAAAATTAAGCTCAAACATGTGAATTTTGGATTTTCCAAGGATTTTCAGAATTATAATTTATTCTAAATACAGAAGTCTTTGAATAATCCTTTTTCTATGAATGTCAAAGAAGAATATCATTATACCAAAAATCTGTAATTGTGCAATGTGTATGAGTGGGAATTGAACTTTGCTTCTGTGTGAGTCAATAGTCACTCAAAAAGCCAAGTCTTAACCACTAAACTATGTGGGATTTGTATGATGGGAACAAAATTCCAAAGATATAAATTGATTTTCCTGCTCACAAGAATTAATTCATAATATTAATTTCTTGGTGGGTGATAGTTGGACTCTTTGTGATTTTGTTTTTCTTTGGATGATTGCTCCTCCAAATTTTGCTCACAGAGATCTCCAATTATTGCTTGTTTCTGGAGGCGCAGGAATTCAGGTGATATTTTGTCAGGTAAATCATCTGGATTTCTGCTCATGATATCCATGTGAATCTGGTTAACTTTGGCTTTGGCAAGTGTCTGACACATATTTTTCAATTTCTCCATCTCAAGAGTCCCCTTGCAATAGCCATTAAATTGTTTGGCCATAACCTTGATTTTATTGTCATTGAATTGCTCTTGTTTCATAATTTTCTTGGTTGAATTAACTCCCAGAGAGCGTCTCCAGGAGCCATGGGCTGGCTGTTTAGATTCACACAGCCGGTGTATTGTTTTGAGCAGCTGGTGTAGATGGTGAAGGGGAGGAAGCGTCTGCCTGGGTGTCCTTAGTTTTCCCAGCGCGTGTTTGGGACATAACTCTCCATTTGGGTGAGTGGAAAACCACTATCCAGGCATTTTTGTAGAAAGACTGTTTTCCTTCTTGTTCATAAAACACCTTTTTGGTGTCCGAAACTGTATAAGGGATTGTTGGTCGAGTGTGTGTGTATATGAATGAGTGGATATGTGAAAGTGAATGTGTACAACATTGAGGGAGAAAAGGGGAAGTATTTATAGGGTGATTGATGCTGAGAAAATATCAACTGCTGACTTTTCCTGGTGGAAAGTAATTACTTTTTATTTACTTTCTTTTCTTATTATGAATGTTACTGTCTCCTGGTGCATTCATCTTTCTTTCAATGCCTGCTAATGCACCTGTCTCAGTGGACATTGCAACAGAGAATTTCTCATTGCTTCTGTCCGT
>LAVV01009023.1:6976-24450 GCA_001263375.1 Puccinia sorghi
TGCAGTGTGCAAAGAGCGGTAAAAAGGGAGTGTTTGTTATTGGGGTTAAAGAAGGATACTCACCAATCTAATAGTTTCTTTCCACGATGGACAGCACTGTACCCAAAATCCTCAATATATTATGTGTCTTGTCCAACATACCAATCAACACAAATTGCCACATCATTAATAGCCCGGTTCACATTGCAGAGACCTGCCATTCTTTTTTACATGTCATAAAATCTTCTGACTTTTTTTTCACATGCAAGTAGATGATGATTTGTTTGGGAATCGATAGTTTTCTGTCAATCGGACCTCTTTTTCATATCTGGAAAAGGGAATATTCCATGAGAAAATCCTTCCAAGAAAAAAAAAGTCCAATTGATATCTGTTTTTCAAGGGCACTACCTGCATTCTACTTCTTTTCCATGCCTTTTTCTAACACCCTCCCCCACTAGGGAGAGAAGCTTGCCAGGGGACCCTGCTCAGATAGGCAAAACAGCTGAACCCGATGACCAATTTTTTATGAATATTTCATGTTTATCAAGTTGTTAAAAAAAGATGTGTTGAAGGTCCCAATGTGAACCGGACTGAATACATCCAAACTTTAGCACAGTGATTACGACAAATGTGCATTTAAAAAAAAAAGAAAAAAGAAACATCACAACGATGATGCAATTTCAGACTAACAAATTCAGGAACAAAGTGCCTTGTGGTATGTTGAGGGAAGTGAAGCACAGAATATTGAATTGCGATTCTGAGGAAGCGACCAAGTAGCCAAGATTCCGATAGGGGGGGGGTATTTAGCGGGGCGAAGCTGAGGAAACAAGAGGCTCCCTCCACCTTCGCGGACGACGGAGCCGATGCCTTGTCCGAGCCCCAAATGAGCCCAGGTGCGACGCTCATGAGCGACGCCCAAGGAGTCCAACAGCTGTCCGGCCTTGGTGGGAATGAACGGCTGCAGAAGGATGCCCGAGATGCGCAGCGACTCGGCGGATAGATGCAGCGCTTGGTACGCATCCTCCGGTGTCGTCGTATCGTGCCACGGCGCTGTTTCCTGTATCAATCGGTTCGCCTGATGTTGTATGTCCGCAGGCATTATCAATACAGAGAAAAATTATCGCTCGTGCAGGTTGATACATCCTCAGTATTAGGTACTTACATCGGCGAGCACATCGAAAATCGACTTCAATGCTTTGGGGATTTCAAAGGCTTTCATGTGATTATCCAGCTCATCTAGCGATCAAATCGTAGTTAACGACAATGAGCAACTGAGTAATCGCCACCGAACAGATAGATATATAACCTTTATTTTCTTCAGCAGAGAGTAAAAAAAACGCACCTGGTAGTTGTCGAAGAACATCTTGGAGCGCTTTGGCGCCCTCAAGCTGAGTGTTGGATGCAGGCGGAAAGAGGATACTAGCGCCGGAGCGTCTGCCAGGGGGAAGTCTATTCCACAGCTTGGGAGCCGAAATTCTCGCGAGAAGATTGCCCAGCTGACCCAACAGATCTTTGCGGTAATGTTCATCCAATCGATTTGGAGCCCAATCTTTTTTTCAAGAAGAGACAGAGTGTTTTTTTAGTGGTTGTGTTTCTCATAGGGATGAAGGGGAAGATCGCATTGGAGGGGCCAGCACACCTGAGTCACCCCATAGCGAACCAGGTGCTCGCATCAGATAATACCGAACTCCATCAACGCCCCATTCTTCCATGGCTTCAAATGGGTCCACCACGTTTCCGACCGACTTGGACATCTTCTCCTCGTCGATTTTCCAATGTCCATGTGCTATGATGTGCTTGGGAAGGGGAATTCCAGCAGCCATCAAGATGGACGGCCAATAAATCGCATGGAACCTGAAAGACAAGCATTCAGGCGTAGGCAGAGAAGTCAGCGTTATTTTTTGGTAGATTAAACTGGCAAAGAAGGGGGGAAGACGAACTTGATAATGTCCTTGCCAATAACGTGGACATCAGTCGGCCATAGAGCGGCCTCCTTTCCGGAGAAAGGGTATCCAGCAGCCGTCAGATAATTTGTCAACGCGTCCAACCACACATACATGATTTGATGGGGGTCTCCGGGAACGGGGATTCCCCAGGAGAGTCTGGAGGTGGGTCTGGAGATGGACAGGTCGGCAAGATCATGCGACTTCAGTTGGTGCATGATGTCAGATCGTTGTGAGGATATCAGGGCTGTGGGTTAAGAAACATCAGCACCTGGGTTGCTAGTGAAACGATAGAAAAAAAGGACTGATGGGCTTGGTGTAGATTTACCATTGTGGTTATTGTCCAACCAGTCGATCAACGCTTGTTGAAAGCCACTCAATCGGAACATGTAATTCTCTTCTTCGATCCATTCAACCGGCTTATTGGTTTCGATCGAAGTCTAAATTGATCGAGTACCACAGCACGCGAAAGTAAGAAACCACACGCAGGAAACCTGACAATTACACATAAATGTGATTTCAAATAAATCGTGGGGAACAAAAGAAAAGTAAACCGCCACTCACCATCTTTACGACTCCAGTCAAGGGATCCATCTTTTTTTCGACTTGTGTGGAGGAATAATAGGTTTCGTCAGAAACAGAGTACCAGCCTTCGTATTTTCCTTTGTAGATATGACCATTCTCTGACAAAGTGTTCTACAACAGACAATCTCAATCAATGATGGTCACTTTTTTTCTCTGATGTGAATTTTCTTTTCGGTGTTTTTTTTTTCTAAATCAACTGACCCAAAGATGTTGTGCAGCGCGATGATGGCGGGGTTCAGTAGTGCGAATAAAGTCGTTATAGTTGATATTTGCAGCTCGAGCCAAAAGCTAGGGAAATGAAAAAAGGATGAAATAAATAACTCTTTCTCAATGATGAAACGGCGGGTTGGAAGAGGAGTGATGAACGGAAGAATCTTACACACTCGAAATCGGTCCGAGACGGATTCGCAGAGCTCTTGAGGGGACTGATGGGTAAGTTCGGCTGCCCGTTGTACTTTGGAGCCGTGTTCATCTGTGCCGGTGAGCATGAATGAGGGCCTGCCGGTTCTCAAATGTCGATATCTTGCGAGTACATCGGCAATGACCATCGAGTGGAGATGGCCAATGTGAGGAACTATGAAGGAGATTCCATATTGAGCAAATCCGGGTTTTCCTTAAGCCATGAATCCAATCAGGAGGCTTACCCGAGTTAACGTAGAAAATGGGAGTGGAGACATAGAATTGCTTGTGTTCCTGGAGGGCTAGTGCTGCTGATGAGGCTGTTCTGATGCAGATTGTTGGTCGTATGGTTGTGTGTGATGTGCGCCAGTAGGGATTGCTGACTGTCCTCAGCATTTTTTTTTGTTTTTTGTTTTTGCTGAGGTTTCCGCAGTCACATTGGCTTTAGTGGATGAACGGAGTGTGACAGCTCATCGATCAGCTGCGTCATAGCTGTGACAGATCTGGTGCATATATGCAACGTCTTGAAAGATCCGCCCTACCGCGGGATCAGCGGCCAAGTCTTTCCCACTGTTCGCATGGCTGCCTTCGTGGCTCAGCTGGTTAGAGCGCCGGTCTCATATTGTACTTAGAATATCAACGTGATCGTGTGCCCACACGAGTCATCCGGAGATCGCCAGTTCGATCCTGGCCGAGGGCATTTCTTTTGCGTGTTCAGGAGGCCAATGCCCAATCTAACCCTCATGATCAACAAAAAGACACCACCAAGGTTTGACTCTTCTGCCTTGTACAGAATATCTGCACAAGTTTTTTCTCACTTGATTTCACCACACAAATTTCTCAAAAGTGTATCAGTCACATTGAAGATTATAGCTTATAACCAGACAAAAGAGGAAAGAGTACCTGATTCCTAAATTTAGCATTTCTAAAGCTCAAACCTAAATTCTATTTGGTTGTGGGAACCTGATTGTCATTGATTTTTGCTACCAAATAAGGTTTGGCATTTAGAAACATGCAATCCAGATTTGGGCTTTTTGGTTAACCATGTTGACTCCTATATTATTGATTAGTTCTGTTCATATAGAGAAATGTTAACCTTCCTGATTTGATACATCTATGGTGTCCAAAAGGCTACATAAATTGAGAATTTGCGTAGCTGAATTCTTATTCAACACTTTTTGGCATGGAAATAAGAATTTATGCATTCATGTAATCCTTCTAAATTCTTATTTCCATGGCAAAAAGTGTTGAATAAGAATGTATTTATTTATGCAATTTCTCAATTTATGTAGCTTTGAACACCATAATCATCAGCACACTTGTCCTGTGAGATTGGCTAGAATGTTGGGTCAAGCTTAATTCACAGCTTACTGATTTCATGCCCATGTGAACAGGTGCTATTCTGCAGTCATTTGGGCATTAATATCCACAAAGCTTTGTTGGCATGTAAAGAAGCTCCATATCCAAAACAGAAATCAACTAAATTAATCAAAAAAATAAAAGAAGGAATTCATAATTGTGTGGCAAAGATAAATTGGACAGTGATGGTATTGAGATCCAATATCCCATCCATCTGGTCCTCTGAGTAACTGGACTGGTAGTAAACACCAGAAGATTGCCTAGATGTAGTGTAATGTAATACTTGTAAGAACAACATTGATGATATCAGGCAGCACATCAAAAAGGAAAAAAACTGGGAACTCAGAGAAAACCTTCTTATTAATTGTATTCTTGGTAGTGGAAACTATTCTGATAAACTCATTATGTTAAATCATGATATCATAGTACTCTGAGATTAGGTTAAATGAGGTAAATCATTTAATCTCAACAAGTGTTCAGAAGCCTTAATGTGGAAAAGATTAACTAGGACACTTTCAAATAATTAGTAAGGATAGATAGTAGTACATTTTAATCACCTCTAATAGCTACTGTCCTGTGGCCAACCAAATTTACCAAGATGGATTTGGTTGGTCCAAGCACAAAAGGAAAAGTTCAAATATGATCCAGCATCTTTTCTCATAATGTATCCAAGATATTTTGGCTCAGCTTGAATTAAAAGGCCCAACAGGGCAATGGCTAGTTGGCTCTCAAGGTTAAGGTGCAAGAACTTATGATATTAATTGAACATAGAAAAAGATAATTTAAGCCTCTAGGCTACTAAGCAAGTGTTTTGCCAGAACATTTTTTGCTCTGAGTGTTGATAAGGTTGGTTTGGGAGGAAAATAGGTAAGGGATTTATTGTTATAAATAAATGGAAAAAGATAAAATCTTTGATTCTTCCTGCTGAGACAGACAGGTATTATTCTGATTTTTGTAAGTGATCAAGCTTGCATTGACAAAGATTCCTGAAATTTTGGACCTCTTGTAACAACTTTATTACAACTGGAGTAGTGAAACAAGAGAGCTCAATACTTTTAAAATTTACAACAAGAGTCACCACCACAAAAAGGGAGGCAATGTGTGCAGATTGTGTAACCAACACAACAATAACTCCACTGCTACACCCAAGAAACCACCCTCAAACATGGGCTGAACACATTTGTAACCTCTGCCTCTGAAGCCCCATGACAAAGGCCATTGCTTGTAGTTTTGTGTATGTAAAAACAGGCTTGTAACTGAGATACACTATTGTAAGAAGGGTGTTAATAATGAGAAATTCCTAGTTAAGATCTATCAAGGCAAAATGCAATCATTGCCTCCCCTTTTGGGTTGGTGAGTATGCCAAGCAGACAGTTTAAGTGTGGATGGTGATGAATAAAGTTTCCTGTGACCAGAAAACTTGGAATATCTATGACTAGACTAGTGTAATTTATTTGTGAACTTGGTGGGATTTTCATAAAATAAACATTTCTGGGTGACTGGTTGACTCTGGGGGGGGAATAGGACAAGCAGAGGGATTATATATATTCAATGGTGCCTCAGAGGCTATCAAGGGATGAGGATCTGGGAACTTTGTCAGAGGACCTCAGGCAATGCCATGAGGGTTTATCATGTGTTTGATATATCAAAATTAACTTAAAAATGTGATATTAATTTTATTTTGAAAGATCTGGTACAAATAAATGTTGTTGAAAATTTTTTAGATGCACTAAATTACTCTATCATGTGGTATATGCACAGCAGTGATTGATTGTAAGCACATGTAGGTTATTCAACATGATTTGAATTTTGCATGGTGAAATCCAAACCTCATGGCATCTCTTGGGGGATTTTCAAGTAAGTTATAAACATAAAAGAGATATTAAAATCCTTGGGGTTCTCATTTTATGTATTTATTTTTGTAATATTTCACAGGGAATGATAATAGGGATAATTAATAATAAAAAAAAAACATGAAATAAAATAAAAGTGAGCACTGCAAAAAATAATTGCTCAGCTGCCTGCAGTTGACATGCAGCATGCTCCAGCCAATCTGCCATCCAAACTCCACATGTTTGCATATGTAGATTTTATGGCACAGTCACTGTGCAATATGCACAGTGACTGTGCATCAAAGCTTGGCTGAATCACTTCTGGAGAATGGTTGGATTAACAATAGAAGCTTCCTGGGACTTTCTGCATGTCAACTGCAGGCAGTTGAGCAAGTTTTTTTTGCAGTGGAAGAACTGGAAAAAAACTTCATAAACATTTCTGGGACATACAAGACCATACAAAACTAAACCAGGGTAACCAAACTAGAATATAGTAATTAAAAATGTTGCAGGTATTTGCTAAATGACTTTTGAGGTGTTATTTATTAAATAATTGGTAGAATAAAATGGAACAAATTATTGCTAGGTTCAATTGAGCTACACAGGAAATATCAGGTATGATCATATTACCTCTGTGGCTGACAGAGATGAAATGAAAGCATTACAAGTGTTAAACTAGTAAAAAAAAGTGATTGAATTTGGAAATATTGATGAGAGAAATGAGAAAAAGAAGACTCAGTCAGGTTCAAGCATGAAAGAGTGGTTAATTCCATGATGATGGGATGTGATTTGAATATATTGAGAGATCAGGAATTTATCCACTTGAGTTCCATGTGATTGTGATCAATTATTGACTGAGGCATTGTTTCTTGTTGACCTTAATCTTTGAAGATGATTCATGAAATGGGTGGTGCCCAAAGAAAGGAAGGAAGTGGATTGATAAGAAAAGCATTGGCAGATGAATGGGATTTTTCCAAGCATGCTAAGCACCAGGTTTGAAGTGTGATTGGTCAAGAGAGTTAATAGAAAGTGGGATTGCTCAATCCTTGAATGTCTTGCTTCATTCTAATAAATACTAAATTGATGGTTGTATTGCGCAAACTAGGGCCGGACAAACTCGAGACAAGAGTTAGAAAAGTAAGACAATAAAGAGAAATGAAGAGAGAAAGAAATAAAGGTTATCATGGAATGACTTGGCTGAACAATGAGCTGGAGAGAAGAGAGGAAGTGAAGGACAGTATGAGAGTGCAAGGACTGAGAGTGAAAGAGTGGTTAGTTTGAGAGTAGAGATGATCAAGGACAATGACATCTCACCAGACAGAAAGAAGCAGAAGATTGAGATGAAAAGAATGAGGGTTGAGAGCTTAGGAATGATGAAGGTTGAGTGTGATTTATGGGGTGAGCTGATTGGGGTTCAAGTGTTGGTTTTTGAGTTGAGAGAAGAATCAGATCAACAAAGAAAGAGAAGTGTGCACAAGTGAAAGAGAAAGAAGCAGAACAAGTTAAAGGTAAGGAAACACATAGAAATCACGAGAAAGAGAACAAGAGAGAGAGAGAGAGAGAGACATTTTCTGGATTTTTCAACACATTCAAGTTGACCTTTGAATTTATTTGTGCATTGTTTTCAAAGAAGCTGATGACCTAGTTTCAGGTGTGATATTCTTTCAACCCCTCCTTCATAGGGAAACCAAAAAGCAGAATCCAAGTTAGAATGATTTGATTGTAATGAAGGTTGGGATAGATTGATGAAAAAAAAAGTTGAAGAATAGTTTAACTTGAATTACTAGCAGGGATATTTTCATGGCACCCATTGACCATTCCCTGTGCGTAAGTGCTTGAGTTTCTTTTGGAAGGGGTTATTTCAAGACTGGTTGCTTGAAATCTGTATACAGAGAAGAAATGTATATGAAAGTTACCATTATCTGTAATTTTCTTGTCACAAATCTCCAATCTATTTATGAGAAGTCTCGGCTGGTACTTGTTCTTCAAATTCAGCACCTTGGCTTAATGGGTGCCTTACATGTTTACCCTAGTCTAAAAGTGCAAATCAGCCATCACAACATGATTGCCTGATGCTTGTTGTGCAACTATAGCTTGGAACAGGCCCAGCCATTGCTAGGCACCAGACCAATTTGAGATGGGTTATAAGCCATTTTCCTCATTGAAATCCATGTTATCACCATTTCGTCAATTTTTGAGGCTCATCGATAACTTTCCTATATCAAAGATGTTTGTGGTTTTGGTATGTACATGCACCGTATGGGCCAGTTTCGCAATTGATCTGTCACCCCAAATTACTCTTCGGAGGTGTGACAGACGTGAAATGAATTATTCATTGTCAAGAAAAAAGAGTCGCAGTGGGTCAGCAGCAAAACACAATCACAGCCAACCACACACAACCACACAACCACACAACCACACAACCACACAACCACACAACCACACGATGGCAGCGAAACAACCACGGAAAACAACCAAGAAGAAGAACGAGACTCACATGACCTCACCAGAAAAACTTAAAACAGCACATAAACCCACTGAAAACCTACCAAGGAGAAAAAAACCAACAACGTTACAAAAATTATCTGGCCCTAGGAAAGTCAGCTCGCCTTCTGAAGGAGCGGGAGAAAGTTCGGGAAGTGGATCGGAAGATGATATCGAAGAGGGACCCTTTCCCGAACTGTTTCTCAGCGATGATGAAGAAAACCCTCCCGAAGGCTCGAAACATGCCACATTTCAAGCAGCAGAAATTGACGAAGAAGAAGAAAGAGACGAAGAGGAAGATGATGATGATGAAAGTCTGGATGTATCGGAGGAAGTAGAGGACGAAGAACTAGGCAGTCTGCTAGATGATTCATCGAATTCTGAAGCCAGCAACGATGCCTCGACAGACAACCTGGACAACTTGATCGCGCGGTCGAGCTTCAAGCCAGAAGAAGATGACGCGGAAGCCATGGACCCTTCGTTCTCAATGCTCGGGAGGAAGACAGATTACATGAGTAGGGCAATTCTGAAACCCTCTGCGTTTATCAAGGGAGCCAAGATTAATGTTTGGGATGAAATCGAGCCGGGATATGGGAGCGAAAGCTCCACAGAAGACGTAAGGTCTCGCTTATCTTGTCTCACTTCCCCATTCCATCCAACAATATCCTCATCATTCTTGATTCTTCAATCGGAAATATTACCCAGGCACCAAATCGCATCGGAAATATCCCCTCACATTTTTATGACGATATGCCCCACATTGGATACGATATCAATGGCAAAAAAATCATGAGACCCGCCAAGGGAGACGAACTTGATAAGTTTTTGGCTGGGATCGAGGACCCCACTTCATGGTAACTAAAACAATCTTCTTGTCGCAACTTCCTCAACTAACCTTTTTTTTGAAAAAAATAAATAAATTAAAATGAGAAATGGTTTGATTTGATTGCAGGACGAGCGTGGAAGATAAGTTACTTCAGAAAAACGTGGCGCTGACGGACGAGGAGCTGGAAATCATTCATAAATTGGCAAAAGCTGAAAATGTAATCAATTATCTGGGGTTTGATGAGGTTTATGACTTGGAAGTCTCCAACTCAACCTTTTTATTTATCTACTTTGTAGCCCGATGCACAGTTCGATCCCTATGAGCCATTGAACGAGTTTTTTACCGGCAAGGGTAAAGAGATGACGCAACCTTTGTCAGCGAGACCAGAACGTATGTCTCTCCAATTCTTATTGACCCGAACTCGCACTGATTTTCTAATCATTACAATGCGATTGGGATAGCCAAACGGCGATTTATCCCATCCAAATGGGAGCACAAGAAAGTGATGAAGATTGTCAGAGCAATCCGACAGGGAAGAATTGTACCCAACAAGCCCAAGGTGGAAAAGCCGAAAGTCTATGGAATCTGGTCTAACGAGGATCAGCCACGAGCCATGGGACCTATGTACATGCCCGCGCCTAAGCTGAAGCTCCCTGGCCACGTGGAAAGCTATAACCCGCCGGAAGAATACCTGTTTGATGATGAGGAAAGGAAGGCGTGGGAAGAAGCTGAACCTGGCGACCGGAAGCTGGACTTCATCCCAAACAAATATTCAAGTTTGAGACTCGTACCTGGCTATTCGAATTTCCTTCAGGAACGATTTGAACGATGTTTGGATCTTTATCTGGCCCCAAGAATGCTCAGACGAAGACCCAAACTGGATATCTCGGATCCCTCAGAACTATTACCCAAGCTACCATCCCCCAAGGATCTGCGGCCATTCCCATCTGTTTGCTCGATTGAATACGTGCATGAAAACGGGGCCCGTATTCGTACTGTCTCCATCGATCCCACCGGAATGTGGGTTGCTACTGGCTCCGATGATGGTCAGGTGCGTGTGTGGGAATGTAAGGTGGGACGATGCGCAATGAGTTGGAAACTAGGCGGGAAGGGCGACAGTCCGGTTTACTCTGTTGAATGGTGTCCAGACGGGCGAAAGTGCATCCTGAGTGCAGTCGTGTAAGTCAAGATTAGATGTCTCAGTAAACAACAAGAGAGAGGGTGGTGGAATTAAAATGTGATTATTGTGAATGGGATTAGGAATGGACACATCTACCTGTTGTCACCCCTTCCAGTTCTCTCCCCATCGTTGGCAGAAGAGACGATTCAAGCGGCGCATTTAGGGTTTGAGACCGCGACAGAAGGGCCTCAGGTGACTGCAGCTAAGTGGAGCCGGGCGAGCGAGGAGGAGCGAAGAACGGGGGTGTTGATTACGATTTTAGTGGCGGGGACGCCGAAGCAAGTCTGCTGGCACAAGCGGGGAGATTACTTTGGGAGTGTGGCGACGGAGGCGGGGAACCAATCGGTGCTGATTCACCAGCTCTCCAAGCATCAGACTCAGTCGCCATTCAGGAAGACCAAAGGGATCGTCCAGAAGATTATCTTCCATCCCTTCAAGCCGCTTCTCTTTGTCGCCACCCAGCAACTCGTCAAGGTTTATGACCTCCTCGCTCAGTCCCTCCTGAAAACTCTTCAACCTGGTGTCAAGTGGATCTCGAGTCTTGACGTCCATCCCTTGGGCGATAACGTGATTATTGGTAGTTATGATAAGCGATTGGTTTGGCATGACATGGATCTTAGTGAACGGCCTTACAAGACGCTGAGGTGAGTTACATCTTAGCTACACTCCCGTGATGGTGGTTGACTAGTAATTGATGACCATGAAAATGAAAATGGTGACAAAAAAGGTATCACGAAAAAGCGATCCGCTCGGTGTCATTTTCGGGCAAGTTCCCGCTCTTCTCGTCGAGTTCAGACGACGGGAACATCCAGATATTCCATGCGAAGGTGTTCAATGACCTGATGATGAACCCGCTGATTGTGCCCTTGAAGCTCATCAAGGGCGCCCATGGCGTACACCACTCGTTGGGCGTCCTGGACTCCCTCTGGCATCCCTCGGAACCCTGGATCGTCAGTGTTGGCGCTGATGGCGTCGCTAGGTTGTGGTGCTCTTGAAAAAAAAAATTCCTTTGCCCATTGTTCACATCCCCATTTCTTAACTATTCATCTTTTTTTTTTTCTGATGTGTGTCTTTCCCTCTCTCGTGGTCAACAGACATGAAAGGTGTTTCAAAGAATGAGTCCCCCTGTTTAGTTGAGTGATGATGCCCTGCCAACAACAGACTGGACTGCAGTGTGATATGTGAGAAAGAAGGGTCCTTCCATCAGTTGCCCCTTTCGGCTGACACTCCCATTTCCGTACACTTCTTCGAAATGACCAACAACACATTTCTCTTCTGTGAGCTCACTACTCTACGCAAATCATCATGAGTACAAACCCAATCAAGGTACTGTACTGGTCAGTCTACCCCCTGCGCTCTTCCTTTCCACCTGGACTCTTCTTCGACCGTGTGTCGCTGACTGGCTGATTGCTCTTCTTAGGTTTCGCACCGACTTGCGTCTCCATGATTCTCCTGCTCTCTTGAAAGCTCTCGAGCTTGGTCCCGCTGAGTTTTATCCTGTGTGGTGCTGGGATCCTTACTACGTTTACAACACTCCTGTCGGGCCGAATCGGTGGCAATTCTTACTGTGGGCTGCCCTTCCTCTCCCACCCCAACTTATAACTGATTCCCCTTCTCAGAGATTCGATGAAGGATCTTTCCAACTCCATCTCTCGGATCAATGAGCAATCCAAACTATTCGTCATCAGGGGGGAGCCATCGATTACCTTACCCTACGTATGGCGCCGCTGGGGAATCACGCATCTGGCGTTCGAAGAGGACGATGATGAGCGACACAGCCGACCACGCGATGCATCCATCATCAAGGCGGCGAAGGATGCTGGCGTCCAGGTACTCACCTCACCCGGCCATACGTTATATCCGCAAGTCCAAGTCATGGCTGCAGCCAAGGGCAAGTTACCCGCAAGCTATCGCGGCTTCGTCAACATCCTCGATAAATTCGGTCCCCCCGACCCTGCGCGTGACCCGCCTAAGTCACTCCCTGACCCTGGGCCGGCAACCCTCGATGATCCCCTCCCTCCGGAGTTCCTGGAACAGTGGAAAAACGCCTGGATGGACCGTCAACAACCCTCGGCAAAAGACGTCAACGCTAACAATAGGATCGCCCAAGACTTGGCCTACCGCTCTCCCTACCCCCTTTCCGGTCCCACCGGCAACTTCGAAATCCCTACCTTCGACGAACTCGGAATTCATCCCGCTAATACCCACCATCGTGGCGGTGAATCCGTCGCCCTACAAAAGCTCGAAGAGTACTTGAAAGATAAAGAGAAAGTATTGAAATTCGAAAAGCCCAAAACTTCGCCCGCCCAATTCAACCCCGCATCGAGTAAGTCTTCCCCCCCNAACTAAGATCGATTTGATTTTCCCTTATTGAATCATTGACAAAAAAGAAGCTGCGGTGGAGACTACGAAGACCAGCTTTGGAACCATTATCATTTGCTACCAGGACAGACGCGCGATTGTCGCAGAAGACTTGAGATTTGAAGTCGGGGATGATGGACCGGATTATCTTGGTCAGGAACAAGTGGAAATCAACTGCAGATGCGAGTGTGATGTACTCGGCGCAGTGAGTCGATTTGGCAACGGTTTTTTGACGTCGAGATCCCCACGCAATTGGAGATCCGAACAGTTTGGTACAGAATCCAGAAGTCGATCGGTGGAATTCGCCTCCCCAACTTGCATCGGACCAGGTTTGAAGACAAGAATCATCTGGAGTCAACGAGAGTTTCTTCAAGCGTGTTGTCGACAAATATTGAATTAAGTGGTGGAGAGCCTTCCAATGAGAGAGATCCGGGTTTGAGCTGAAACGAGCAAGGTAATTCACAGCATAGGATAAGTCGGGCCTCGAGCCTAAGGCAATATAGTTCAATGACCCAATGTAGGATTGGAATGCCGTGGCGTTTACAGGGGGATCCGAAGAGGTGACTTGATCAGAGTTGAGAAGTGGAGTGTACGTATTGATATAGGGGATTTGGAATTCTTGGGTATGCTTGGAAATAATTTGATCGATTAATAGATGTTGAGAAAGTTGGATTGTACCGGAAGATCGTTCCAACTTAATCCCAACGATTTTGTCGGGATTTTCGAACCATTTAACACGGAGGGATGATTCCATGTTGCGACGTAGAAGGGAAAGGTGAGTATCTGAATTGGAAAAAACAATACCGTCATCAACGTGAAGCCAGATGATAACGATGAATTGGTCCTTGCGGAAACGATATAGGCATTCTTCAACTTCATCGCATACAAAATCCCATTGAGAAAGTAGAGAACTGAAGTGCTTCCACCAGCATCGGCTGGCTTGGCGAGTACCATACAAAGCTTTCTTGAGACGAAGAACTTTCCCTTTGAGGTGGGGGAACAATTCTACCGGGGGGTCGACATAGATGAGTTCATCAATAGGGCTGTGGACAAAGGCACCTGTGATATCGAAAGCTTGAATTTTCCAATTAAATTTGGCGGACATAGTGAGAAGGAGGCGGAGGGTGGATAATGAGGCAGTGGGTGCAAAAGTGGATTTCACGTCGATTCCAAGACGTTGTTTGAACCCTCGCACTACAAAACGTGCTTTGGGTTTTTCAATATTTCCATTAGAATCCCGCTTCAAGTCAAAAACAAACCTGGTACCCACGGAGTGCTTGGACTCCTTTGGTTCTACTTCCCAGGTATCGATATCTTCAAGTTGGGACCATTCAGAAAGACACGCTTGCTTCCAATAATCTGCCCGAGGAGAATGTAGGGCCTGTTTGAGATTGGCGGGAATATCAATGTCGGGTTGAAATTCGAATTGGTCAATGTGAGAATCTTGAACTTCACAAATTTCTTTGGTTGGCACTTGACCAAGAGCGAGGACTTGGCGGATCGAGACGGAAGAGTTTGATTCAGTGAGGAGATGTTGGCCCTTGAAGTCGAGGAATGATGCGCAGTCGGACGACTGAATTTTCTGGGTCACGGGATTGTAGAAAATCCAGCCCCGGCCATCGTCTTGATAACCGATCAGGTAACCAATCCAAGCTCGGGGGTCTAGTTTCTTACGGAGTTGTTGAGGAATATGCACGGAAGCCTTGGCACCGAAGGGAAAGATAAATTCGGGGACCGGATTATGACCAGACCACAATTTAATAGGAGTGGAATTCCGGACACGAGAGTTCGGGATACGGTTTGCGATCCAACAAGCGCACTTGTACGCGAATGTCCATAGGTTCTTCGGAAGTTTTGAGTGAATGAGCATGGTTCGGGCCATGTCTCCAAGGGTCTTATTGAGGCGTTCGGCCTCGCCGTTCTGTTCTGGAGTATAAGGGGATGAATATATGACGTGGGTTCCGAGGGACAGAGCATGGTCAACGAATGACTGAGATTTATACTCTTGGGCATTGTCGCATCGAAGGTATTTGGGAGTAATACCGAAATGGTTTTTGAGTTTGGAGAGTAGTTGGGATAGAAGTTTGGGAACCAGGGAACGGTTCGGAATTGGGAAGGCAAATGAAAAGGTCGTATGGTGATCTCTGACCGTCAGAATGTAGCGGTTACCAGTAATGTCAGCATCCAATGGACCGAGGACATCTGAAACTAATAGATCGAGTTTTTCTTCGCGGGGGATAATTTCAGGGATGGAGTGTCGGCGACGTTCGCTTTTGGAGAGTTTGCAGGATTCGCAAAGGAAAGGTTGCCAGGATTTGGGATTAAACGATGGGACAAATGCTTTAAGGAAGGACTTGACGACCTCATCCGAAACATGTCCCAGGCGGCAGTGCCAGAAGTAAGAGTCAAGGAGAGGAGTGGTTGATGGAGAATGGGATGGAGAAATTAAACAATTGGGAGGTGAATTATCGGATTTCGGGACGGGTGGAATCATGGAAGAGATCGTCCACGTGCGGTTGGCGTATCGAGTATTGATGACACATGTAGGAGATGATAGAACGAGGTTTCCAGAAGAATTGAATGCGGGGGAAAAACCCGAGTCGAGGAATTGTCCCAGGCTAAGAATCGTTCCGGTCATTTGAGGGCTGTACAGGACCGCCGGAATCACCCATGTCCCAGTTCCACTGGAAATCGTCAGTGACCCCCTGTGTGTCGCAACCATAGAGGAAGTGTCCGAAGCTGGGAGGCTGGATGGGATCTAAGGAGGAAAAAGAAAGGAGAGAGCCGCTCACGTGATTGGTCGCTCCAGAATCCAATACGGCGCCCTCTGCCGCGGCCGGCGAAACCTGCGAGTTGGTAATAGCCCTGACTGTAGGGGCATTGCGGTTGGCCGGAGCGGGTCGGGAAAAAGCGGAAACGGAGCGACCTGAGCTTGGTGGCGGCAAGAATGCATCACGCCGGAGGATGGGGCAATTGGAGCGCCAATGCCCTGTTCCAGAACAGTATGTGCAATGATTGTTTCGTGCGAGAAGTTGAGGTGGTGGGGGATTGTTGCCTCGTTTAATGTTGTTAACAGCGGCAAGAATGTCTTCAGCAGATGGGATGCCAGGACGACCGCGAGAAACATGTCCTGTAGGACGTGGGTTACTTGGAGGGTTAGAATGGGTAGAGACACTGGATACAGATGGAGCAGTTTGGAAGGTACGAAGGATAGACGTAGTGGGCAGATTTGCGGGAGAGGTATCGAAGCGGGTTGTTTCACCATATGCAGAGTTGATAATGATCTGCACATCGCGCGCAGTGACTTCGGGACGGTTGGAGAGTTGAAGGGAGATGTTTTGGAACAGTTGAGAACGAGTAGTATTTGGTGGAGGGGGAATGAGAATTTGGAGAAAGAGAGATTCGACAAGGGGAGATAAGGAAGCTCCGACCTTCGACAAATTGGAGAAGATGTCGAAAACTTTATTGAACATGTTTTGTAGGGATGGTATGTCGGTCGGTGGGGGAAGCGATTTAATGTCAACAAGTCGATCGAGGAGGTCAACTTGACGGAATCGAATGGAACCCTGAAAATTGAGTTGGATAGCTTCAAACGCCTCGGTAGCAGTGTCTTTGCGATCGACAATGGATGACAGCTCATCATGGACGGTGACGGAAATGAGAAATAGGAGTGAAGAGGAAGCTTGGGCGGATAATTTGGCATAATTCTCAGTATCATCGAAAAAATTTTTGATGTCGAGGGTGAGGCGAATAACGCGGTTGAGGTCCCTTTTCCATTTGTTGAAGTTGGACCCGTCTGCCAAGAGGACCTCGACGGAATCTTTGTATTTGGTTGGTTCAGACAAGAATTTTGTTTTTGGAGTAACGTCGGAGTCAGATTTGATAGTAGGAACGGTTGAAGGATGAGATGAAGCCATAGGAGCAGGTTCAGATAGGGTGAGTCGGGAAAAGAGGTCAGTGATGTCTTGAGACAAGATGAACGATGACCTGGATAGGAAAGGAGAAGGGATTGAACAGGGGGATAAGGGAATTGGGGAATGATGTGAATTTTGCGAATCTGGATTATGTAGGTCCAGAATGTCGTGACCTATGGGAAACGAATGAGATGACGGAATGGGGTCTGGAGTAATAGACGGTTCCGGTGAAGGCGGTAGGGGAGGGAGAGATGCAAGATATTTGTATTGTTTGGTTTGTTTCGGTCGTTTCGGTCTGGATGATGGAGGCAATGGATTTGCGAGTTTGGATTTAGATCTTCTGGTTTCGACCATGAAAAGGGTGTAATGGTAACTTATATCATGAGTGGAATGATGATTATAGGGATATAGAGCGTCGACTCTTAATCTATTGAGGCATGTGTGTGGATTTAGAGAGAAAAACCCTTAGTTGTATTACTTGTCCGAATCCTCCTCTTATACCCGGAATGTCCTAGGTTTGGAGTTTGTACACCCCTTGACAGAAATGACCAACAACACATTTCTCTTCTGTGAGCTCACTACTCTACGCAAATCATCATGAGTACAAACCCA
>LAVV01009034.1:0-12921 GCA_001263375.1 Puccinia sorghi
ACCCCAAAAACCCTTATAAAAAATATTAAAACATTCCAAAACTCAAAAATATATATTCCAATTACTTTCACGGAATTTTTGTGGCACTTGTAGCTAGAGGAATACCCTTCCTGGCATCAAGTTTGCTCACATTTCGCCACCGCCGCCACGATGCTGGTGACCCTGGTTTGTTCTTCCAGGTCAGCTTTCCGGGCAGCGCGTGTTTCTTCATGCCCCCGGCAGACTTGTTCCACTTCACATTGAGCCCTCATTTCCATGACCAGCAGGGCGATGTCTGATTGGTTGGGCACATGCGGCGGGGGATCTGTTCTTTGCCAGTTTGGGGAAGCGGAGCCAGTTGCCGGACCTCCCGTCAAGAGGCCCTGGTAGTTGGTCTCTTGAGAATTGATTCAACCAAGCTTTGATGCACAGTCACTGTGCCAAAAATTCTACATAGGACAACATGTGGAGTTTGGATGGAAGCTTGGCTGGAGCATGCTCATGTCAACTGCATGCAGTTGATCAAGTTTTTTTTGCAGTGGAGAGTCGGAAGAGAAATGCCGCTCTCCAGCTACACACCACCTTTCAGCAAAAAAAGAAGATTATGAGACTGACGATCCTCCGCCCAGTGCAACGTGGCTATGGGTGATCAGCCCAAACTATACACTAACTCAGTGTTCGCCACGAGCTTAAGGGTGGTTTCGATGAAAGCAAACTCAAAGTCTAAATTTAAGCTCTTAGGAGGATTTATAGCGGCTATTGAGTCAGGCAAGCCTCAAGGGATGTCGAAGGTTAAGGGATATGGTGATGTCAAAGAAGTCTCGAAGATGAAAGACGCTCCCCGGTTAACTTCAGACTCGTCCAACGGACTACTGGATTAAGCTAATAAGATGCTCGTCTGGCCGGGTACTATGATTGAAAAAGTGTTTTTCAAGAAAATTGCGAGCTACTCCAGCGAGAGGCTCATAACCCATTGGAGAGTGAGCTCGAGGAAAATGATGATTTTATATCTATAGGAATAAAACTATCTACAAAACATGTGTGACATGTGTCGCAGTCGAGAAATGTGTACATGTTGAGGACATGTACCAACAGACGCCTCCGCTCTAATATGCTACCGCTTGAGTGGGTGTTGAGTTGTTTTTAAAAGACCTTTTGGTGCCACCTAAGCCCAATGTAAACTTCTCAACCCAGTTGTGCGACAAACCTTTGTGTGCCAATGAACACAGACCTCAAACGGGCTCTCGATCACAGCCATGAGCAAGTTTATTATGATACATCTCCTACCGCCTTTACCACGTGAGCCTCAAGCACATAGATTACGAATAGAGGTTTTCAACAGAATATAGCTACAAATTGCAAATTAAAAGGTTTGAGCTAGTACTACCTCACTCTCCGATAAATATTTTTCTTTTTTTGGGTGGAGGAACCACAGTCAGAAGATTTTGATAGTTGGGCAAGTCAAGCTCGCTTGTTTTGCTTCTTCACCCCGGCCCTCCTGGTGGATCTTGTGGCCGGGATCCCGGCACGCCTACTGGATCTGGGGATCGCTGCTGCTTGAAACGCTAAATCATCGTTTCGAGTTTGTGAACCCACCTCTGATGCCATCGTGGTCTTCTTAGCAATCGTCCTAATTTTTCCATGGCTTTCGCGCTTCGAAGATTGAGGATTATCTAATTGTTTTTAAAAAAGTCAATAATCGAAGCGTTGGGAAGACACTCCGAAAGCTTACCATCTTCATCACAATCTTCCTTGCCGACAGATCTCCCCGGTTCGGGAATGGCATGCTTCTTGTCAAGTTGTAGATTAGTTATACTGCCCACCAACCATTTAATGGCAAACATCGAATCACGCTGACCTGATTCTCAACAAAACCGGCGTCTATTAATCCACCGATTGTTTCGGACCGCTTTTCTGTTATATCCAACGCGTCATTTTTCCTTAGACTTTCACTAGACTACATCTTCAGAGAGCGTTCGCGCTTACTGATGGGTGGGGGTCGTGAACTTCGGTCGTTGTGCTCAGAACTTGAAAAGATTTCTTCCAAGCTTGGTTTCCCTGTAAAACGCGCGTCAAAAGATCAGCGAGAAATTATCAAATTGGCATCTCGCAAAGAATTCAATCGGAAAAACCTTTGGCTTTTGCCAACTCTGCCGACATTGCCAGTAGACGACTTTCGCTATCGCCCAATTGTTTTGCAAGTCGTTTTTTTTCGTTGCCTATCGATGTGGATCGATCATTAAAGCTTGAACCGAAATGGGAGGGTACGGGTTATAACTTACTCGCATTCATCAACATCTGCCATAAGTCAAGAAACTCTCAGTTTTGGAATCCGAAAAACAGCGGCGTGGAAAGAATTTTTTTTACCAATTCATACTTCCGTTCCAAAGTAGCGACCGCCTTCTCCCTGGCTGTACACGCCTGTAAATTAAACCTCGATCAGAGTCAGAAGGAAAAAGAAAAATAGAAAGAAGGCAAGCAAAGTAACCAACGGCTTCCTTGCGGGCTTCAGAAGCCCGTTTCTCCGTCTCTTGGAGAATTTCCGCTGCAGTAGAGGCTTGCACAGCGTTGGAAGCTTTAAGATCCCTCGTTTCAACTTGAGAACGCTCAAGCTCTGCTTGTGTTTTCTTCAACCTTGCTTGAAGATTTCCTTCCTCCTTTTCCTGAAAAGTTCATACTTCAGTGTCATAACGTCATGACGAACAGAAGCTGAAGTACCGCGTTTGATTTGATTGACTAAGCTCACGTGTTTCTCAAGCAGGCCGTTCAGTCTTGTGGTCTCTTCATACATCTTCGTCAACCTTTTTTCAGTTTCAAGACGCTCGTTTAGAAGTTGATCGAATTCTTCCCGCTTGTGTATCTGTTGGTTTACCTTTTCAGCGAGACGATCAAACGTGTCCTTCGAGTGACGTAATTCTCCAACCATTTCGACTTCAGAACTTTTTAAATCAAAGTCGACAATTCGTTCTTGGAGTTTTTTTATTTCATTATTCTGGTAACATAATATTTTGTTTGGTGAGTAGGCTTTCAAAAAAAAAAAGGCAGCAATTGCTTACAAGACTGTCTTGAGTTTCCCTAGATTCCTTCAAGTTTTCTCGTAATACATTGACCTCACCCGTTGCCAAATCCTCCCGATTTCTTGAGTCTTCCCACTTGGATTGAGCGCAGTCCAATCGGTATTGCAGTGCCGTGTGTTCATTGCTTTGTTTTTCTAAGGAAGCTAAAAGTTCTTGTATTTTCACCTTGAGTTGGGCTTCGGATCCAGCGGCTGTCATGACTTGGTCTTCCTTAGACGAGATTAATTTTTGAAAATCGCGGTTTTCTTGCCTGGTTTTTTCCAAGTGAGCCTCAAGACTTCGGTTTTTCTCTTTCAGATCTTGAGCTTCGTGGTGAAGGTGCCTGGCTGCATTCGAATCTTTGATGGAAATGCTTATCATTTCCTTCTGTTTGGATTCCAACTCCGCAATTTTTAAATGGCATTCAGATAGGTGTAAGTTTCTGCAAGCCTTTTCGGTTTTTAGGGACACGTTATTTTCTTCTAGTTCCTCAATTTGCTGCTTTAATCCACGCAACTCCATCTTGCTCGACTCGTTAGCATCTTCACAAGCTCGGAGGGCGAGAGTGACTGACTCCTGATCTTTTAGCTTCAATTTCAAGCTCTCCCGATCCTGGCTGACCTGATTATGAAGATTCTGATGTAAGATTACGTCTTCCGATAAATCAACGCATTTCTTATTGAGAGACACATTCTCTTTATCGAGCTTTGATTTGCTTGTTTCCAATTTGAAATTTTCTTTTGCAAGCCTTGATGTCAGTCTTTCTACAAGGCATCTTTTGGCTTCCGCGCAGCTAAGTTGATTACTTTGCAAGTGAAAACATAACGCAAGTCAAGCAAAATGTCATTAAAAGAACGAAAATTAAAAATAAACGTACATCAACTTGGAAGACTCTTCTCGAAGGTTGGAGTTACTGTTGAAATGTATTCAAGCTTCAATTGCTCTTCCTGTGAAATCAGAATGAAGATCATTACTTACTTTCTTTTCTCAAAGTCAAAAGAACGCTCCGCTTGTCCTAACCTAGTATCGTAATTCAAAATTATACCACAAGTAAAAAATTACGAACACAGTGATGTGAGGCTAAACGTACTTGAACCTGAAAACTTCCAACTGGTTAGAAAGTTCCGCGGATGCTTGTTTTTGGGAAGATACCTGCTTTTCCAAGACTTCGATGGTAGCGTGAAGCCTTTCTTCCTTTTTTTTTTGTTTTTTTTTTGAGGTCATTCAAAAAAAAGTTGCGTTATGATAAAATCAGGTGCGAATTTCGAAGTAAAAAAAGGCCAGGAGGAAGCTTCTTAACTTCCAAAAAATATTTATCATCCAAGCGCCCCAGGATCAACTCTGTCCTTCTTTGAACAGTCATTTCTGAAAGAAAGAAGGATTAAAGTTAAATTTATGAATATTTTCTGAGCCCGTTTGCACTCACGAATGTTTTGCGAGTTTTCTTTCCAGCTTTCCTCCATCTTGGACATGTGAATTGATTGACGATTGCTTAGATCCTCAAGCTCACCTTCGATGGGGAGTTTCAACGGATGAAAATCATCATCCAGTACTTCATTCTTTACAGCAAGACGAAATGACTCACGAATCCTTTGCGACATTTCCGTGACCTGGCCGCTTTTGTTTTCAAGCTATGGGATCGGGAAGAAGTCATTAAAAACTACTTCCAGTGAACTTTGAATCAAGATCACTTACTTCTTTGCGCAGAATATCAATCACCATTTGCTCTAGTGCGTTTATGTTGGTATGAAAAAAACGAAAAAATAGACAAATAAAAAGAATTAGATTCGTACAAAGATCTTGTCACTCCTCAGATCTGCGTACTTTTCTGACGATCTTCATTCAGTTCTCTGGCGAAGTCAACTGCCTTGCGCGCATCTTGGAATCCACTCGAGCATTCACTATCGGATTCGAGTATTTCATTCTTTTGAGCGCCTGATACCTCGTGAATGTTGTGGACAGCTTTAAAATATTTATATGAACGAATTTTGTAAGCCGACAACGAATGGATTGATTATCTCCTTTGCATTCAGCTTATTTTTATGTCTTACCTTCAAGAGATTCACGTATTTCGTTTCGAAGAGAACTTATCTCTTGTGTGAAAAATTCAGCTTGCTTTTTTTCGAATGCAAGACGATCTCCAAGTTGGAGCTTCATTGCACTAACGTTTTCGTCGAGATTTTCTTTCCTTCGAGTGCAGTTTTTTTATATCACATGCAACGAACGCGTGAGAAATGCAACGAGTAGTACTGCCCAGATAAATGAGATTTACTCCTTGAGTATCTTACTGGTGAGTTTTTTTAGTAATTCTCGTGATCTTCTCCTTTGCACTTCGTTCACGTCAATTTGCGCTTTCAGAGTTTGATTTTCTTTGACCTAGACAATCAATTTCCGACGGTAAGTTGCAATAACTTTGGGTAAGTATTGCCTACTTGACTGACAGTATCATCCAATTCTTCTACCAAATTCCTATTTTTTTCTCCTACGGTGCTCAGAAGATCGCTGATACTTGCCGCTTCTTCTTGGTTTTTGGAAGATGAACGGGCGAGGTACGAGCTTGAGTGAGAAATGAACTGTCTCTTGTTTGAACCCAGCTTCGAGAATGGAACGCTCCGCTTGGAAGCCTTTATTTCGCAATTTTCTGTTACCGGTCCAGAAAGTTTATTTGAAAACAACGTTAGTTTTGGTAGTCTGTTCATAAAGGTTTTGTAGTTTCCGGAAATGACTGATTACCCTCTTCAGACTTGTCCTTACTTTCTGTATCTGCAGTCTGTGGTCCGCTATAATCATCAAGTCTAGCCTGGTTAATTGGAAAATCCTGCATCAAATATCGCAAGAAACCTTTCACTGGACATTTCGTTTTTTTTAACAAAAGAAAAGAGTAGGTAGAGCCAGAAAAATCTTACTGTGAGTGAAGCAAGGCTTTCCTGGTCATCCACACGCATCCTTCCATTGGGGGCGGTTGACTGATCAAAAGCATTTCTTGCCCTAGGATAGTGGCTTGTACTTCTTGAATTCGCAGGATTCTCGAGGCTCAAGGTTTTTGAGGATGAGTAATCGCATTCAATGCTGCCATTAGAATCTGATCTCGAGTCATTCTCGCCGCGGATGTTTTCTATGGATTCATCTTTGTTAGTTCTTTAGCCTGAGTATGCACTAGATGATACAATTATGAGTTCACCTGGAGCATCCCCAGTCGCGTATCCCGCTGGCGATGATGTGTGAACCTCGTCAAGCTGCGAGGGAGGCGCCTGTAGACTAGAGTGAGCGCTGCTTATTGAATGGTTCTTGACATGGTCTTTTTCAGAGCGGTATACCGATTTAATGGGTCCGGGAGACTCATGTTTATCGCACGGCGGCTTTCGAAGTCGAAGCTCTGACGTCCTATTGGGAAGGGAGGATCCGGCTGCACGCTTGTACTGAAAGGTTTTTGGTAAGGCAGAAGCTGGTTTAGCCCTACTTGGTGGATGTGAGCTTTCGGCAAAGCGGCTGGGTAACTGGTTAAACGGCGAACTTCTGGAGGTTGTTTGAGGAGGAGGTCGGCGTCTGAATGCTGCTGGGGCAGGAGCCGGCCTTTTTGCATCAGTAAGTGACTGACGCGCAAAGTCACTTCTCCTGCTTCCCAGTTGGGCTCGGAACTGATGTGAAGAAGGGCTATGATCCCCCATGGAAGGGGGTTCATGGCAGATTTTGGACTGGTCTTTGTCAGATCCGGTGGCCATGTGTTGACGAAATGCGGAGGACTGATTGATAGCTAAATTGGAATGCAGCAGGAAAATTTTCGGGAAAGAAGCTTCTCAGAATGCGCAATGAGGTTGGATCCTCTTGACCACCCATGTATTTCGGCGTGCCAGGTAATTAAATATATCGGTACCGGCAGACGCATACATCCAGATAATGTCATCGGCTCAGTCAGATGATTCATCATTCGGCCGTTGACCTGTTTCGCCGACTATGACGTCACTGTGCTCTTTCTGGGGGCATGGAATTCCGCCGAGAGGAAATTTCTCAGCGGGAGGGCGTGTTGACTGGACGCGTGTGACTGGCTAACGGGAAGCGGCCCCAGGGCACTACAAGCGCGAAGTATTATTGTATCGCTTCGGGCGAGTATCATTGACAGTGAACACTTCTGCCTACATGTTTCCGATAAAAGAATTCCGTCACCACCTGGCTGTGACTTGTACAGACCATCTTCCTTGCTTTAAAAGATGGGAAGATTCGCTACTGAAACCTCTGCTGGGTATGGAGGCATACGGCGCAAGTATCCACACGCAACATGGGTAACATTATGTACGGATGGGTTATTTTCTATCCTTTATTTTCCATGATGATGAAGACGAGAGAATAACCTATGAGCAAGATAAGAGAGACTGGATTTCACGACACAAATCTAGCATGGTTGGATGATGAGTTTTCACGAGTTCAGACTTGGCCGTCAGGCGCTGGACAATCGAACCGAATCCCAACGAGTCCATGAGTGCCGTCATTGATGAGCTCGATGGTGACAAGTAGATCAGTTTCCCAATCGTCGCTATCAGTCGAAAAACTAAATCAAACAACAAAAAAAGTGGGAATGACACCGTCGATTTGAGAGACAGTCACATCACGTCTGTAGCATCACCGGACAAGAAACATCTCAGAGAGGCAGGAGATCGGGACAAAAGGGGACTGACTCATTTCGGGGTTGAGCTCCGCCTTTTGGGCCTCTCTATGGAGGCTCTCAACGAGGGCACTCATCGCTTCGATTTCCCACTCTTCCACCGCGTCCGCCTCCGCGCCCGCTCCAGAGGCGGGATGAATCCACTCTATGCGATTGCAAGTCCATCGAGAGACGAGCCCATAAAACACCCCAGAGGCTAACACCTGCACGTCCAGGTCGCCGTCTAACAACCGTCCGACCACGAATCGGAGCAGCAGCATCTCGTTCTTGGCTTCCCACTCCATCATCTGTTCTGCTACTTTGGCACACCCAAGTGTATTCGACAATAGTCGGAGAAGCGTCAAGCAGAAAGGTCGCGCAAGCTTCTGGCCTTCCTCGCTCTGCGAAGTTCCTACTCGGACAGCCTCGTAAACAGGATTCGATTTAGCCGGACAAATATAAAGTTGGTCGACGTATTCCTCCCTCAACACAGCCAATCTCAAAAAATCCAACGCCGGGAAACTGTCCGAGGAGCCCAGACTGTCCAACACTTGAGTCGTTGCCCGCGCCCATTGAAGGAAGCGATCAGGACTGTTGAGGTCCGTCTTCTTATTCAGAAATGGTATTACCACCCATTCGAACGTCTGCTTGATCACCTCGCGTGGACTAGTATTGCTATCCTGCGGGAATGACTCCAATAGTTTGTTGAGAGCCTTCTCAAAATTGAACACTTGTGGGTATAAAATCGGACTGGGCGACAAGGCTTTGAGCTTTGGTAAAGTCAGCTTGATATGCGGATGTGCTGCCCGTTGCGCCAAAAAAAAAAAAGTCAATTACGCTTGTACAAATTGACACTGGGATGAAATACTGACGAGGATAGGCTGTGTAAAGCATCAAATTGATTTGAGTTTCCAATTCTGTTTGGTTAGCACCTTTCATTTCTCCAACCTGAACGTAACTTGCGTTAGGATTCATTGAGCAGATCGTGAAGTGATTTGAAATTTAATAAATAAATAAATAAAAGTTTGTTGTTGAGTATTCTCAATTGTCCTTCCTTTCTGTGACAAAGCGGGTAACCTAGCGGCACATGATGTCGCACTGACCTCTTGTTTCTTGATGAAAAACTTGAACGTAGGGGTCGCGCGGATTTGATAGCGTTGGCTTAGCTCCATACTGGTCGCCGTGTCGACTTTTATAAATTTAATATCTTTTGTCTTGCGTTGGCGGCCATGATGTGGGTTTGAGTCAGTGGGGGAGGAGTGAGACTTCCTGGCCAATTCTTCATAAATGGGAGCTATGACGCGACAAGGTGGGCATCCCCTCTCGTTGGTGAAGTTTACTACTACACAATGATGCCGCTGAATTTCTGCCTCAAAAGCAATGATAGTTGAGCATGAAACAAGGGCAGGATCCGTCGGAGCACTATAGGCCGAAGAGGCAATATCGGCGAGCAGATGGGCTGGAGTCTGGACGGATGGAGCTACCGAAAGGAGGTCGGGGCCTGAGGGAATCGGATTGGAGCCGCGGAACATCTGTTCGATCATGGGCCTCATGGATGCACCTAAGGGGGTTGCGAGAAACTCTTGTGGTAGGCTGAATGGTCGAAATTCGAAGGATCCCATACAATTGTCAGCTCTACTGGGAAGGCATGACAGAGATGGGGAGGCAAGTTAAGAGAGTAATACTTGAGAATGTAATCTGGAACAGCTGCACCATTTAGAAATCCAACCAATTCGTTTGAGAAATGGTTACAGTTTTTTTCGAGTAAGTGATAACTGAAAAGGGGCCAAGGTTATAAGTGGATGATAATCACTAGTGGTGTTTGTTCAACACATGACTAACGCATTGGCCGTCCAGGATTGACGCAGCCCATCAATGTACTCCATCAAGGTTTGAGGATCAATCATTGTGGATCCTAGATCGATAACTTTGAGAGGGCTTCCATGATGACTTTTTCCGGGTGAGCAAGTGGTGATTCCTTTTACTCATGATGGGAGAAACAGAGATGATTCTGATTCAGATTAGTGCATAGAATGATTTTCGAAAGCGAGTAGTGGGTGACGTTACCTTGGCCGAAGAAGATTTCAACTTGATCATCGTAGACCACCGAGGTATGCCAGATGGCCTCGAACTGTCGGCCCGTCCATGCAAGGGACATTGAGCGAGCAAGTCCATTGGAAAGATCGTAGAGATACAGCTTGACAGAATGAGTTGAGTCTTGTTCTTGTTGGGTTGCATCCATTCTCGGTAGCTTTGGTGCTGCGAAGAGTCGTCCTGCTTATTTGAGTGAGTGGTTATCTGACTCATCTATGACGTCATCGGTGTGCTCACCGGTGCCTGATTTAAAAGCCACCCGCCATAAAACTCCCTTCACCTTCAGCTCACCATCTTAAAGGGGTTTTGGTCTGCAAGAAATCGACATTTTAGATTGTATGACAAGCTCCAATGGGCTCACCAAGCAACTCTTAAAGGAGACCCAATTCCATACCATCCAATCCCTTTGACTCTCGGACTGTAACTTGCTTCACGACACAAAAAAAAAAACACCACAAGTATGTTTTAGGAACACCTCAACTGTCACTATCTTCCGGCAGACGTCCCATTTCCATCCTCAGCCCAAGGGTCTACTCTACTGTTGGACATGGCAAGTGTTAACCCTCTACTATGTTTTGGCGAACGGAATGTATGTATCTGCAATCGAAACACAGCGTTGTTAGGCTAGCGGTAAACTGGGGCCTTGCCATTCGGCATCTGGCCTCGTCAGGGGTTCGACTCCCCTACAACGCAGTGCCTGCGTCGCAGGTAGAACTGCCTTGCAGGGATTGCGATGCCGGGGCAGAGCAGCTATTAAGCTTAGTCTTTGCCCTGATTTTTATTTGACGCAATCCCTTCGCTTTAGAAGGCCAGTTAACCCCTGGGTGCTTCGCGAAGGCGAAGCAAGCTTCCAAAAGAGGGGCTTTCTCCTAAGGATCCAGCTAAGGCCTGGAAGCTTTCACTTTTTGTGGCTTTTCCAGGCCTTCCGACACTCAAAGCTTTATTCCTCAAGATCTACAGTTGCAAAACCCATATACTGTACTGGTTTTTGGCATGTCCGGAATGTTGGGCAAAAAAAAAGGGTTTGACATGCAACCCACTCACTTTGGATCCGTGACCCACAGAACATTGCGGCACAGTTGCGGAACCAATTTTAAGTATGCAAATGGGGGTCATGGGTTGAATTTCTAAAATGCAGTGTTTTTTTAACAAATTCTTTTGGGGGTCAAATTGAATTTTTAGGGTGAGGAATTAAATGGTAAAGTTTATTTTTCCAAAAAAATAATTATTTTGATATTTTTGGTACTACACCTGACTTTCTGAATGTTGCTTTTTCTGATTGCAAAGCAATGCATTTGGGTCATTTTGATTTTTTTTTCCCCATAATTTAAATATTTTAAAACACAATGGTTTAAATTATTTCAGGTTAAACTTGATAAAATCCTGTGAATAAGAACTGTGGAAAAAATCCAAAAAAAAAGAAAATTATAACACCCCAAAAAAGTGAGATTTATTAAATTTAACCTAAAATAGATTAAACCATTGTTTTTTTAAATATTGAAAGTGTGGGAAGAAAAAGTAAAATGACCCAAATGCATTTCTTTGCAATCAGAAAAAACAAATATTCAGAAAGCCAGGTGTAGTACCAATTTTTTTTTTTTTTTTTTTTTTTTTTGGAAAAATAAACTTAACCATTGAATTCCAATCCTACAAAGTGTAGGGAAAAAATCATAATCATCAAATTTGTTTCAATTTGACCCCCAAAAAAATCAATGAAAAAACACATTTTAGAAATTTGACCCTTGACCCCCATATGTGTACTCAAAGCTGGTTCTGTGACCCACCCTGACCAGTGCTGCAACATCCTGTGGGTCGCGGATCTAAAGTGGTTGAGTCGCATGTCAAACCCCCCCCCCAAAAAATCTGGGTTTTTTTGACAGATTGTCCCACATTTTTACTAATTGTATACTTGTCAAAGCATGTTGGGTATTGTATTTAGCTTGTTTTTAAATGGAATTGGAGTTCATGGCTCGCCATTTTCTGCAAATTCCAGCGCTGTTGAGATTTAAGGCTGACTTTGTAGCCTTGGGCTGGGTGTGTCAATCAATGCCAACAATGATTATGGTCTTAACATACAGCTTTCCTGAGTGTCCGAACATCAGGGGTAAAAAAGAAAAAAGAAAACAAAAAGCTGAACCAGAACCTTAGCCAAAAGAGTTTAAGAATCTACAAGGTCCACCAAGTCCAAAAATGTGATCACCTTGTGGCTCTGACCCAGGCGGCACTTTGTGGTTGGGCCTGTGTCCCACATTTCATTTTGTGGGCTGGCTGATACAGTAATTTGTGTTTCACAACTGTAGCCAGCCAAGCCATGTGCTGTCTGCACACTTGCGTAGCTGAGAATCTTTTCTTGGCAGCTATATATATATATATTACAAATATTTCCTTAAAACCACTCCCCTCTTTATAATTTAGTGAGAGAGCCATTTTGAAGTCCACAGATCCTCAAATAAATTCTAAAATATATTTTGTGGTGCAACCAAAAGTAAGGATTTTTACACCAAGCAGAGGTCTTCATGTATCATGTGCTTCCAGGAAGATCAGAGAAGAATACTGATTCTCCATGGGCCTTATGCATGAAACTTGAAAAAAAGATGGAATATTTGCTCCACAGTGGGGCAGAAACGTGGTGACCCTGTGCTGTGAGTATTACACATAAAGAAATGAGAAAAATCAGGCCTTTCTCCTGGTCAGTTTGGTGCCAGGTATTTTAGAGGGGAAGCGGGGCAAAGGTCTGGAGGAAAGATTTCTCCATCAAAATGCTCCCAGCTTCCACACCAAATCTGGTGGATTAGGTGCAAGTCCCTCCTTTGGAGGGGTGCTTTGCACCAGGTCAATTGAGGGACTTCGAACTTGTGTTAAGTTATATTGATATGGTTCTCTTTTAATTAATGGGTGCTTGTAGTCCCATGTGATCAGGGGTTTGATGGAATTGTAATGGTCAAGGTTAAGAATATAGATTGCTAACTGGGGATATACAAAGGTGTGGGGACTGGAGATAATCCCCAAGTTGGGAAACCCCTGGCGAGTCCCAGAGGGGGTTACAGGATCATAACATTATCCCCCCTTTAATGCCCAAGTCCTTCCCCGGGCAGCATTAAAAACCCTGGCTGTTGGGAAAAAAGCTTGCCCTCTCACTACTTCCGTGCCCTC
>LAVV01009045.1:8538-23016 GCA_001263375.1 Puccinia sorghi
ACCTGGAATTTCACAAAAAAAATGGGATTTTATGTGAAATCCTGGGTTTCACCCTGCTATGGTGCGGACCCTAAGCTCTTGTAGAGCTACGTGGATTCGGGGAGAGAAAAAGTATATTGTATGCCGAGAACCGAATCCACCTCTTATACCTGGTGATGCTCCAGGTTTGGAGGTTGTACACCCCTTGACAGAAAGAAATCGCTACTAGAAAGGCCATGATCTGCTTCTGTTTGCAAAAAAAAAACAGAGCAAGTGGGGACCACTGCACCCCAGAGACCTAACACGCAGACGAGACAGCCAGTGACTAGCGAATTCAGGCCTCAGCTGCCTCATGATGCCCTTCATATCTCCATCATCCTCCTCAGTTCACCACATCCCACCATCTATCTCTGCCCGCGGAAGAAGGAAACTAACATATACACAAACAGAATTGCCAGTCCCACAGCATAAACGCACAATACGAACCGTATATGTATGTATATGTTTTCATCATCCTATATTCATATAGATTTGTATATTTTATGTATTGGATGTATTCAAAAAAAAAAGTGTGACGAGATTGAGATTAAGAGAGAAGAGAAGAAAAAGACGGCATACAATAGAAAAGGAAGAAAGTCTTCAAAACAAAAAATATAATATAATATATATGTAAGTTGTGGCAAGTGTATATTTATATTGTATATATATGTATATATGTATATATATATCAGTATATATAAGTGTGTGTGTATATGGGTGGCTAATGATGAAAAAAGAAGATAAAGATATCGAGGAAAGAGATATTAACCGGCGGACCGCTGGTCGAGAGGGATGGGACGCTGGTTGATAGGAGCGGGAGCAGAGACAGGAGTGTGAGGACTTGGGGTAGAGTTGTTGGTGTTGTTGTTCTCGTTTGTTGTGAGGAAGGCGGGAGAAGAAGAGGGCGGATAAGGGGGGTAAGGAGGTTGATGATTAGAGGCGGTGGAGGGGGAGGGGAGTTTAGAGGAGGCGTTGGAGGGGGGAGGAGGATGGGGGAGAGAGCAAGCGGTGGAGGATGAGGAAGTCGGTACTTGGTCGCGATGGAAGCTTTGTCGCTGGTGAGAAGGTGAGTGCAGGTTGGTATCTCTGAACTGTTGGTGGAAATGGGCGGCAGAGTCCGGCAGCGGTCGATTGGTTGAATGCTGACCGGGAACGGGCGTGGAGGGGTAGCCGTTAGTGTCGGCCGAGTACCCATTGGCGTACTGCGTTCCGCCTGCCCGACTCTGATTTATCAGCTGGTTCTGAGGGGGTTCCGCACGCGTGCTGTCGGGAGGGTTCACTGAGGATGCGTGTAGGTCTGGCCGGTGCGGCTGGACTTCTCCCTTGCCCCGGTACTGCTCAGTGCCCTGCTTGAGCAGCGGTCGCAGTTTGCCATGGTTAGCCTTGAGCAGAGCTTCGACCCGCTTCAGTACTACACAAGTTGAAGTGGTTTAGAGATTAGCATCCGAACAGATTAAGCCAGGGAGAGATATAACTAACTATCTTTAGACGTGATCTCATTCATATTCGAGCTCAGGAGTTCTTGATCTTGCATAATCAGATGGACCTCCGGAGGCATCTGAAACAGCTCGTCCTGATATTCGAGCAACTCATGAACGGCACGAATGGCGAGGAAGGACTCATCCCTTGTCGGATCTTTAGAGCGTGCGTAGAGAATATTCGGGGTGATCACCGTCGCCAGGTTCTGTAGGTCCATCTTCGAGCCCGTCTCCTCATCTACATGCGAGAATGAGGCAACCCATTTCAGAAACACAAACAGCACTTCCATCGTATCTCGATGGGCTTTGGGTAGCAAACAGCATATGAGGTGCAGTGTCTTCCGTCGGGCAGCTTCGTTTTCAATTCCTGTTCAAGTCGTTTTTTTTTTTATTATATAGAGAAAGATTATTAATGATGAACCCCTGCTGAATACATGCCGAACATACTAGACCTACGTTGAGAAGCAATAAACAAGTGATACAGCTTAAATGTCAAGAGAGGATCGGGGAGATCGCGCAGGAACTTTTTCAAGAGCGCAGCAAGTTGAACGGCATTGTCATCGCTGAAATTGACGTTCGAGTCGTCGCGATCGATAGCATCAGTCAGCTCCTTGAGCCGACGGATGTTGCCATTCTTCCTAAACACCCCTTCCACCGACATATCCATCTGCTTCATCGCCAATATACAATCGTCAACAAAACTCGGCACCCGTAGCTGTCCTGCTCCAGCTCCTAGTAGTGAATCTACCCCGTGCCTTTCGATCAATACATCCAAGGGTACACCAAAAACACCTACGTCAAATATACAAAGAAATACGATATGTTAGCCACCCAAATTATATCCTCATAAAAAGAAACCCCCGACTTACCCTTTTTCTTAATCTTGGCCTTATCGTTACCGCCCTTGAATAGTTTGCCCCAAAAGTTACCCTTCCGAGCTTCGATAATCTCGAGGAGCTCGTCCAAGGAAGTGTCATCCTTGATAGCTGAGCTGTCACTAGCAAGAGTCAGGGCAGCGACGTGTTTGACGATGACGGATTCGAGCGCAGAGAGTTCTGAGAGGGTGGCAACCTGGGTCGGTAACGGTTTCTGCTGTTCCCGGAATTGCTCGGCCTCCATTGCCCGGGGCAGGTCGGCCAACGTGATACCTGCCGTATCTTGCCCTACTGGACTTGTTGAGCTTCCCAGGCGCGGCTCGTCGCGAATCACTAATTCGTTGGGCCCGGGTTGATCGTCAACTATTTTCACAGCGGTCAGGTTTCGAGCAAGCGAAGGCCGATCATCAGAGGCGGGCAGCAGCTTGCCCGGATCCCCATAGACTGGGGGAGAGGTCACGAACGTCGATGGCGTGGGGTAATTACCTTGAGGTAGCAGGTTAAGATGAGTCGGAGGAGGTCTGGGAGGCGGCTCCGTACGAGACATACTTGTAAAGTCACGCTCCCTGGTGGGATGTGACATAGTGGGGCGCGCACGATCCTGAGGCTGACGAATCGATGCAACATGTGAACGGTTAGCCGACTGCCGAATTGTGGGATCATTGGGCCGAAGAGGTGTCGATGTTTGTCCGGCTCCATTTTGCTGTTGAGATTCACTTGCCGCCTGAGCAACTCTTCCCGATGGGCTCTCGACAACAGTCGACCGCTGAGGGATACGTGCTGTAGTCGACAGCTTCCGATCTAAATCCACCGACTTCATCCGCTTGATATCAGTTGAATTCCGATAAGCGTCGTATAATGATTCGCCACTCATGTGGACGCAACGAGGATCATCTAGACCAAAAAAAGAAAAATGCGACGTCAAGAGTAACAATTTGAATGTGTTAATTTCAGTTGTTTGGTTTGGAAGTTATTGGCAAATCGGATGGAAAGGCTAAGCGCACCTGCTGAAGCTGGTAAAATTCCCCGCTGTTTAAGCAAGCCGTACAACTTGTTAAGGGCGACACAGAGTAAGAAGGCGTATTGTTCAAGACGGGTGACCGATTCCAAACCTTCCTTCAAGTTAATTGTTGACGGATTTTGAGTGCGAAGAGTGACTTGAGCACATTCCTCGCAATAGATGTGTAGGATTTTGAGCCGAGTAGTACCCTCACGCGGGGGTTGGAGGTCCACTTTGAAGCGTTTCAGTTGGAGTGCGGGTAGTTGCTGCACGGTCGGGTTGTCATTTATAGTGAGCTGACTAGTCGGTTTATCACCTTTATTCGGGGATCGCTGGCAGATCGAGCATTTCAGGCATGCTGTATGCCATCGAGCAGTTGTACCGAATCTTACACACTCCTCCTCAATTGTTTGCTTGCATCCCTCACACAAATCCGTCGTAGCTTCGCCCTTGCCGACTAGTGTGCCAACAGCTCTTGTTAAGCTTTTATAGCCGTATGGCCGCAATTTGCCATTTGTCGAAGAAGGTTGATTTGAAGCGGCTCCAGTACGATCGGGTTGGACAGCAGGTTGGCCTGTTGTGGCCTTTGAGGCGTCTGGATCCCTTGCCAGTCGATCGAGCCGACTCAAGAACTGTAAAATGCCGTTACGGTCCGAATATTCGCGCTCTAGTTTGAGCGCACTGGTCAAAGCAATTCGAATTAAAATTTTGAGATAGTGCGCCAGTCCGGTGACGAGCGAAAGTAGTTCCTTGGTAATGCTCATTTTGCGAGCACCGGTCTCATGAGTATGTGATAAAAGGGAGAAGAAGTTGACGATTTTTTTACAAAGCATCCTTGCTTCTCGTACGTGTAAGATCTCTGATAAAGGTAGACGAAAAGTGGGCGAGTCCCCAGGTCAGCGAAAGAAACATCAAGAAAAGGGATGACAACAAGAGTGAGCGACAAACCCTGAGCATTTTTACTTCGGAAAATGACATCCAGGTCATCGATGGCTGCAAAAAGTGTTTCGACATGCAGGACGAACTTGCCAGCCATTCGAACGCCCTCAAGATACAGACCGCTGCTGACATGACGGAGCATCTCGCTAATACAAGCGGCACTACTTTCTTCGAAGGTAGAGAGCACAGTCCAGATGCGATAGACTTGCTCTTCCATTTGCTTCTGTTTCTCCTTGAGAGTCTGTGCGGTTTCGTAGGTTTCTTGATTTCGCCAGTTATCAGGAGAATCAGAGGTTTGGTCAGAGGTCTGTGAGCTTTTGACGGTTTGAGTTGATACGGCAGTAGATGAAGATGGGTCATTGGAGTGACCATCGGAATTGGTATCGTGATTGTGTGAATTGTCATTTTCTTGAGATTGGACACTTTGAGGATTAGAAGAGGAAACGGCGAGCTTGATGTTCCAGAATTTATTGATCATGTAACTAATGGGGGGGGGAATGAGGGACTCAATTACATGTGAGCGAAAAAGCAGAGGAGGGACTACATGTGACATACCACTCTGGGTGCCAATGTTCATCCGTATTGTTCCTATTAATTTCGACAAACTGCTTCAGGATGGCCGTTCGACAACCGGTACACTTGACAGCAAACCTAGTCGAGTAATGGAAGTGGCAGTAAACTTGACCCGAGTGTTCGTAATAGCTATCCTGAGGTCCAAAGACAGTCGGACAGACCGAACAGGTGAAATGTTCGACATGAAATTTCAGATCTGGATGGGGAGTAAGAATGCCATGTTAAACACCTGGATCCTTTATTTTTTTTGTATGTCAGATGAATTTGACTAACCCAGTGCTGTGATGTAGCTACCTCTAAGAGCAGCGCCACATTTGGCACAGATAAGACCCAGACGCCGGAAGTAATCAGTTTCGCAAAGTGGATATTGAGGTTTTCCATCGGGCGAACTGCTATCGACGGGGAAGAATTTGCTGGCGACGACTTTCCCACAGTCCTGACATCTGAAGCAGTTGAGATGGTAGACGGTACCGAGGGCTCTGACGAATTGGCCGGTCATTGACTGATGACATTTCGCACAGGGTTGGCGTGGGCTTGAGCCGGCTGATGGGGTTGTGGGAGTGTTTGGTGGGTGACTTGATGAGGGAGTGTGATGAGAGGTGAGTTGATGGGCAGAGGAGGAGGGGAAGGATGAGTTGGAGGAGGATGAGGCAGATTCGACTAGGGTGTAGGTGTTAGGATGGTGAAAGTCGATTGATTGAGAAGATTCCATGGATGTAGATTGATGAGAGTTGGAAGCTTGTTTGTGTGGAGATAAAAGGTTGTTGGAGTTCTGTTGTGATGGCGGGACGTTGGAGGGACGGTTGATTGAGAATTGAGATGGATTGTTGTTGATTCGTTGCTGGTCATCCAAGCGTGAGGAGGGAACGGAGCGAGACTTGAAGAGGAGCTGGGGATGGTGATGCTGGAGGTTGAGGGAGCGAGAGGGCTGATTTCTGAGTGAGTCCTGTTGTTGGGCAGAAGAAGGACGGTTGCCGAAGAAAGATTTTGGGGATGAGCTGAGGATGGAGTGGTCTTGTTCTTCTGCTTGAGTGGGTCGTGTTCTTAGTCTTGTTCTTGGTGAGTGTTCCGGGTGCTTTTGCAGTTGAAGCTGGGGTAGGGTGGGCTGGAGTGGTTCTAGTTTGGAGCTAGGAAGGGTGTGAGTGTGAGTCTTGGGTGGTGATTTAGCGGCAGGAAGAGTGCTGATTTTAGTTTTGGGTGAGCGTGTAATTGCTGTTGTTCTTGTTGGTTCCACAGCGGACAGACGATTCTCGGGGGGTAGCCGTGGTTGTGCCAGTGCTCCGGGGGAGCGGAAGAAACTCGAACTACGGGGATTGAACGTTTTATGCGGAGTGCTGTTCTGATCGGGGGGTCCGCCACTCCCACTCCCATAGAGACTCTTCAGGGTGGGCACACAGCTACTGCTCTTGCTGGCCCTCAGATGCTCATCAGCTATCCCCCGATGGCCGATAGTCGCAGAGGTGGGGAGGTTAGTAGTACTACTGTTATTGCCACTGCTTCTGTATAATGAGCTTTGCAGCGGTTTGCCGCTGGGTCTTCTGAGTGAGATTGGCTGCTTATGATACAAACTGTCCCTACACTCTCTCCCCTTCTCCGGCTGACTGGTAAGTATTGGGTCAGCCCGAATGATACCGGCATTTACCGTCGTCGTCGTGTCTCCCTCGGCTGTCCCCGTCCATGATGTCGGCCGTCGTGCTTCCTGGTGAACAGTAGTACTAGTCGCCTTCTCCGGACCAGCATTACCATCATTATCATTTCTTGGCGATAATATCAACTCTGAGTATCCGAGGTGATCAGCCGCATCCGAGTAATCACTAGGCTGACTATCATCATCATCATCAGGCTTGCCACTACTAGGAAGATGCTCATTCTTCGTCTGTTGATTTTGACTCGCCCCTCCAGATCCAGATCCAACTTGAGCTGCGTCTCTGGTCATTTCTTCTTCGCCGTGTGATCGAATATCGGCTTGACTAGTTGTAATATTACTACAATTGTCGGCAGTTATTGTGTGCTGGTCTGGTCGAGCAGCCAACAACCCCTCCTGCTGATGGTCAACAACCCGATCGTCACCGGCCTGAGAAGGATCCATCCTCTCCCCCTCCGTAAAACCGTGCGCTGTTTCTCTTCCGGCGAGTCTGAAATTCGAAATCTAAATACTTGAAATAAATAAATAAATTTAAAATTAAAATTAAAACTGATGTCGGGTTATTATTATGAAGGACTTGCGAAAATGAGATAGAAGCAAGCTGTAGTTGTATACGTCGGTGGGTCGGTTGACTTGCGACCAGCTCAAACGCCAAAATACATTTTTTTTTGTTTGTTTGCAAGTGGAGCGAAGAACGGCGGCCACGGTACATTTGCTTTGTTCAAGCTCCAGTTGCGTAACCCTAACTCAGGCTTGTCATGAACGTGTATGTATTTAAATATTTTACTTACACTCGTGATATTTAAACAATCTAATTCGCATGAGAACCCTGCAACGCGACAGATCAGATCTCACCGATCAGCCCACTCGGGCAAACCCGTCGGCAAAATGAAACAAAATTAACATTGCGGACGAGGTCGAGCAGGCTCTGAACGTAAGACCTATTATGAGTCATGACCCGGGGGAGGCTAAAAGAGGCACCATCCAACTACACAATTGTGGTGGGCATCAGCTCTCCCCCATACAGGTATACACCAGGCCATAACAAGACCCACTTGATGAACCAGGATGAACCCCCTCACAAATTCAAGCAGATCATGATTGTCAATGGGGTTAGTAAACTCCAAACCTGAAGTATCCCAGGTAGAAGAGGTGGATCCGGTTATGCAATCATGATCAGTCTTCTCTCCCGAATCCACCAGAGTCAATAATGATGATCATCAAGGAAGATGGGTAGCATATCAAGAAGGAAACCGATGAAGAAAAAGGTTTCGTGATATATATTGATATGATGTCAGCTCATGGAAGAAGCACTGAGAAAGAACTCACCAGATCCAAATCTAATCAGCTCGGAAGAGTCACACCAATCGTAAACCAAAAAAATACCAGTGCACAATTTCCAACCTCTTATTGTTTTTGGACTTGATCCCTTGGACCTGGTGAGAGCAGCAAGAATTTCTGAGTAGAAGGGGAAAGCTAGTCCACACATCACCATAAAATTCATATCTACATATACAACTTAAAAGGTGTTGCACCCATTTGGTTCCATTCATACAAATCATCCTGTAGTACATTTACTTGATTTTTGAAACCTATCAACTTTGGTTCCCCTCCCAAAAAAACAATACTTTTAGCTAGAGATGACAAAATGTCTGGTATCCAGAGAGTGGTGATATTCTGTGCAAGACAGGAAAATTGGAAATTCCTGTTTCCTGCCAGTATATCATGCTGTTATCTGATTTGAAAAGCTAGCATTGCATCAGATACACAAGTCCAATACTTCATCAGGCAAAGCCCACTTGATATCCACCAGAACTGAAATCATATTATTCACTAGGGTATATCATAATTGGTATTATGTCTGCTAAAATTAATTCATATCAACAATATAACTGAAAATGTTTAATTGGTATCACAAAGAAAGATTGATATTATTTCAGTTTTTACTCAGCATATTACATAGGCTTGGGAAGAAATAATTACTGAAAGAAAAGGTCCCCAACTGGGGGAATTGGTTGTGAAATTTTCCAAAGTGGCCTTTGTACTATAGCATTTGAACTTCCCCCTGTTTTTCAAACTTTTTTTTTTGAAATGAATATTTTGGTATCATTACAGGCAGAGATAATATAAGCTCTAATCACCAGGAATAAAACAGTCAAATCTGTAAGGGTTCCTTAACATATCCACACTTTATCCCAGGTCTATCTAAAGCTGTATTTCCTTTGTATCCCTCTATCATCCCTGTCTTTATCTCTTCTTCAAAATGTAGCCCACCACCTCACATCAATACAAGCATACCCTCTTTGATAAGGAGAAGTTCAAAATTATTTTAACCTATTACTTTCTTTGCATGTGTTATAGGATATTATTTCACCTGATGAAACAGAGAATTAATCAACATTATGAAAAGGATGAAATAACCTGATGATAAAAAATGTTTCATGTTTGAATTCTTATAAAGTGAAATTGCAAAACTGATTAAACTAAGGGTATGTCTTTCAAAGGAGAATCACCAGGTTTTGCTTGGACAGTAAAGATAATTTCTTTAATTGATTTTTTTCTTTGAATATCCCTGCATAGGATCCCCAACGAAACTCTTGATTCTCTACCATTCACCACTTCAAAACTTCTTTGATTGCTTTATTTATCATTTCATTTTTGAATTCGTGCTTTCCATGAAGAATAACAGTCTTCAACTCCCAACATCTCCAACTTCACTTGTAACTTAATCTAAAAAATAAAATATCAATTCTCTACAAAAGAATATTTTTTGATTTGGATTTAACAGAAAGTGCCCATGTGATATTATTTCATAAATCACTTGAGAGAAAATCAAACATATTTAATGAAATTTTCAATAGTAGATTCAAAATGTGCCCCCAAATCAAGATATTGAAATGATAACTTCAACCAGGTCATGTATTTCAAACTTATGGCAATAGACTCACCTTTGTTGGATTAAAATTTCTCACATGTTTTTTTAGATTGATTGAGTAGCTCCAAATCAATATCCAATAATAGTATCATCATAATTCCACAGTTTGGGCTTGAAATACCTCTCCCCTGGTAGTTCTATTAAATATATTTAAATGATAGTCATTTAACCTCCCATCTAGACTTGATTTTTTTCTAATAAGTAATATCATTTTAAAGCCCTTTCCAAAAGATAAATTTCAAGAGAAGATTGGTATACTTCCCTTCACACAGAAATATTGATTTAGACAACCTAATTCTAAATTCAAAACTTTGTTTGGTGATGGAAAATGATGACATATGAGTTCCCATAACCAAAAAAAGCTTAGAAATTAGATTCAAACTGTCTAAATTAAGAAATCTGGAACAAAGCTAAGTCTTCCATTATCATTCAATCATTCAAAATATCAAATAAATCTCTATGATTCTTTGATACTTATAATCCACAAAGAATTCCCCAAAAAAGATTCCACTTTGAAAATGACAAAGTCTAACTGATTAAATAAATTTCTCAATGATATTCTCATAAAGCAGAAATATAAATTAGAGTATCAAATATGACAAAATACACAATTAGAAACCATTCAATTATTAAAAAATCAATTTCTTCATCAAGAGTTCCTAAGAGGGTATTGGTGAAGAACAAAACATGTTTTCAAAAGAGTGGAGTTTTGAAGACCTGTAAATTACATTGGTAAATTCAGCCATATTTAATACCCCCTGTTATGATTTTGGTGATCCAAAAGATATCATGGGTAAGATCCTTGCTTCTCAACTTGATAAGGAGGGCATGTAAGATATTCCAATAATGATAATTTGAAGAAACATTGTGACCCCACCTTGAAAATTAGTTTACAAATACCACTGATGTTGATTATTTACCTAATTGATTGCTATTATTGGATAATCATGAATGAACCATGATGAATATCTGAAATGCAGTCAAAACCATCTAACCACATACCTGTGTTTTATAGAATATATTGGTATGTGGTTTTTGAGGATATGCACTTTGAGAACTTCTCTGTGAAAGGGCAGAAGCATACCCTCATACAATCCTTAAACCCACATGAAAATATGTGGTTCAACATTTTTTTTTTAGATTTTCACTTTGCTTATTTTATTTCTAATGAATCTGTTTTGATGAAATGAAAGGATTGATTTATGATAAAAACTACGTAAATGATGAGTGTGTAAATTGTGATTAGATGTTCACAGCCAAGTTGAAGCAACTGGAGTTTTTGGTTCCAACTTGATAGTCTCTGGATCCTGGCTTGTTGGAAGTTGAAATGGATGCTATGGTTGGCACTGGATGGAAGGGAAGTCTTACAAAGAAGCCATGTGTTCAGCTTTGAGGAGCCGCTGGATTGAACATAGGGATTTTTCTGCTATGTGCATACATCCGGTACAAAGGGGCCTAGACAGGCGCTACAGTTGAGCTACAAGCAGGGCTTCCTTGATGTCTCATCCTAGCAAGCGAAATTACAGAACTTAAGGTGATTTTTATTATTATTCTTCTTTTTCAAAAGAAGGAAAGGTGGGTTGTGAGAGATGCCAGACACACACAGGTGAGCGGGAGGCCTATTTTGAGAGGCCAAAGCAAAAGAGAATGAGGGAATCACCTGAGAGATGCCAGACACATGCGGGTGAGCAGGAGGCTTATTTTGAGAGGCCGAAGCAAAAGAGAATGAGAGAATCACCTCGAGTGGTGTGATGAAGAAGAGGAACTGCATGATGAGAAGACAAGCAAAGGCAGAGGAAAGAAGGAAAGAGAATACAGCCAATTCTGACAAAAGAGAAGAAAAGCAGGAGGGAGAAACCAAGAGCAAACCTGAGAGATGCCAGACACGCGCGGTGTGGAAAGAAAAAATGTCTCAGTAGGTAACTGAGTGTCATTCTCCGATATGTGTTGAGTACCCTTTGGTTTCACTGCGGAGAACTGCTAGAATGGTGAGTATCTTTCTTAATCCACAACAACAAACACTCCCTTGTTACCGCTCTTTGCACACTGCAACCCGGAAAGAAACTGTGAATGTTCTGCCTTTTGGTGATCTTCAAGTTTTGACTCCCCGATTTTTCCCCTGATTTTGTTCCAAGATGATGATATCATAACCTCTATCTACAAAGACTCCCCCCTTCTATACCCAAAATTTCCGCATCTCCCCACCAACAACTTGGCCCCTCCCCGCTCCCATTGAGTTCCCACACCCCTAAATCCCCGCCGATTTCCACTCCCTGTAGCACAACCCCAATTCGACCGCCTTGTTCCTCAGGCCCCCGCGGCGCAACCTCCGGACCCCCTTGCTGGCGCTCTGCCGGCCTGTCTTGCCCCTTGCAGTGCCCTCCGAAAAAACTCTCGTCTGCCCGATCCTCCTCCGATGCCCACTTGAGCCCCCAAAACTGAACCCCCCTCTAATTCCCCGCCTGCACTTTCTCCATCGCCAATGGAAGCTTGCTTATTCCGGCTGACAAAAGCCAAAGTTAATCCGCTCAGCCTAACAAAAGCCCTGAAGATACTTTCCTTTGTTTACTTTGGTCCGCCTCAGCTTTCTGCGTGTACCATGTCATCAGCAGCAGCTACTGCTGAGACCCGCAGTTACCGCCTCGCCTATATAAGCTCCACAACGCCTTGGCAGTGGTGCAACAGGTCCCATCAAAGGGTTGGGGTTTGGCAAGCACCATGGGATTGGAGGCGGGAGAGCAAGCAGGATTTGGTTGAGCATTAGCAGGGTTTTGTTGGCCAGCCGTGGCCTTGAGGCCCTGATTTTGTCGGAGAGTCTCCTCTGTGGCCAGTCGTTGGGCATGTTCCTTGCCGCCCATCATACACATCAACTCCTCAAGGCAGGAATTGAGTGTGTCCATTGTGTTGGAGGGTTGACCGGAACCAGAGCTGGATGTGGGGGAGTGGTTCACTTCACAAAGTGCCCAGGGGTTGGCAGGGTGGCGGGATTGCTCAAGGGAGAAAGAGAGGTTGGGGTTGGGTCAGTGGATGTGACATTCTAAGCTCACAACAGCAACATAAATATGTAAATTTGGCAGGGACGTTATTGCAGTATGACATGAGTGTCGCTTACAATGTACCCTAATCTGATCAACGGTGCGGCGGCAGGTAAGGGTGGGGGGTGGGGGAAAAGTAGGCAGTTGGCGGCAAGGGGCCAACAGCGGATGAGCGGTGAGGGGACGGACAGAAACAATCAGGTGGCAAGAAGCCATTAGGTGGGCGGGTGGGGAGGAGGAGAGGGGTGGACAAGGTGGCAGGTGATGGCGAAGAGGGGAGGGTGGTTGAGGGGGAGTAGGAGCAGGCAGCGGGCAAACCACCGGCAGCGGGCGGACAAACAAGGGGAAAGCAGTCGGTGATGGGTTGGCTGCAGACGGAGTGGCCGGCAACGGCCGGTCAGTCAGCAAGGGGTGGTNCGTGTACCATGTCATCAGCGGCAGCTACTGCTGAGACCCGCAGTTACCGCCTTGCCTATATAAGCTCCACATCCGCCCCGGTTTTGAATCCTGTCCCCAGCAATTCTCTTCATTCTCCCCCTGCAACTGCCAACTATTACTCCCCCCCTTACAAAAAATACCTCCCCACCCTTATCCCTAATTATGTGACCCGCCAAATGTGTTTGCTGCGCCCGACTCCGCCGAAAATCCTGCCCCGTCTCTTGTACGCAACCACACCCTGGAGCTGCTTGCACGGAGTGTTCCCGCACTCACCACCGTTGTTCCTTCCGCCCCCATGGCACCCGACCCGGTCCGTCGTGTGGCAGCCGTCCAAGCCGCTCCTCCCGCGGTAACCGCCCCAGGACCCGATCCCGTAAGTGTGCCCAACACAAAGAATACTTTGTTGTTCCGGACTCCGAATTGGTCTCCGTGGATTTGAGTTCTCCCCCCTCTCTGCCAAGACCCCGTCGAGAGGGTCGCCGACAACCCTTGCCGCAATCCACCCCTTGGGACAAGATGATGCCAAAACTTTGCCACCACCGCCAAATGGAAGGCGGCTTTATTTGCCTGGGCCTTGTGCCACCGCGTTAACTTTGGTCAAAACACGGATCCCAATTGGTTTCCGCAACCTCCTCCCCGACCAGCGGCGTTGCGCCGAGCCTCGGCTCCTGCTCCAACACATCCACCTCCACCACCATCACTGATTGCTGCTCCTCCTCCGGGTCCGTTTCCGCCTAGTCCGCCCCAAGCACCCACTCCTCCTCCACCACCATCACTGATTGCTGCTCCTCCTCCGGGTCCGGTTCCGCCTAGTCCGCCCCAAGCACCCACTGCTCCTCCACCATTGCCACCCACTCCTCCGTCCCCCATCCACGTCCCCTCGCCAACCCCGCCACCTCCGCCACCTTCCATTCCCCCACCCCCCATCGAGATCCCGTCCTCCCCTCCTTCTATCCGGGTCTTTCCGCACCACACCCCTTCTCCCCACTCCGTCCTCTCCGTCCCAGCCACCCCAAACCCGCCGTTACTGGGGTCCCCTTACCAAAGGATGATTCCGGACGACGAACTCGAACTCGGCCTCCTGGAGACGGAACTCCGCTCCTTCCTCAAACACCACGAGCGCACCTTGATCGGCGTTCTCCAGCGGTCCTGCTCCATCCCCCCAACCACCGCCGCAAAATAATCCACAAATTCCACTGGTCCACCTTTGCGCTCCACTCCCGCCTCAGCCCCACCATCTTCATGGAATGAGTATTCCCGCTCCTTCCCGTTTCCTTTCCTCCTCTTATACAGTTGTAAACCTTTCCCTCCCTTCTTGAAATATGCTTAAGAAATCCATTCCATATGCTATTACACCCCTAAAACTGAGTCCCAACACAATAATAAACAAATTAGAGAAGTCCACTTAGTGCCCTGACCACCCCGGAAAGAGAACCACTTAGCCCCGCACTCCCTTTTTTTTTTTTTTTTTTTTTTTTTAAAGAAAAATAAAAAATGAAAATTCCTGAGTCCTGAAAAAAAAGAACCTTGTGCCTTGCTCCT
>LAVV01009056.1:3320-16224 GCA_001263375.1 Puccinia sorghi
TCTTCAACATGATTTATTTCTGTATCTTTTGTACACTTACAATTATACGTTGTGCATGGTATCATTGGAATCAGCTTCTTGAGCTCTATCTTCTGATTATGTTTATTTTCTGTTTAATCATCAGTTACACTTATTAATGATGAGATATTCCCTTCTACAGGGATTACATTCTCAACATTCACCATGATGTACGACCGTACATCATGGTGAAAAGGCAGACTTACAGCCCTCAGCACAAAAGTCAGTACAGAATCACAACATGCTTTACATAATCAAAATTATTTCTTAACTTTGCTATTCCTCAAAGAACTGTGATTGTATCAAAGCCAAGGGTTTTCTTCATCTTTGTGGAGGGTTTGATATGCTTTCAACATGAAATCAAGCTAAGTTGAAACCAAGTTACAAAAGAGTTGTAGTTGAATTGCAGAGGATATCAACTAAACTTAGGACCAAGTTCACCAAAAATCAGGCTACACTTCTGCACAAATTACAACCAACACACAACAGGTATCTATTGAGCTTAATCAGTATTTGCATCCTCTTTGACAGGTTGTGTAGTGATGAATAGAGTTTTAACCTAATTTAAAACCTAATTGAGCCTGTTAAATAGTACCGTTGTATTACATTACTCTTTCCTTTCTCATTCAGTTTTTCGCTTACTGTTTCCAACTCTCAACTTGCACAATCAGGTATGCTTGTCCTGTTGTTGCTCAATCTCCCTCGTGTTGTTTCTAACACTTGTTGTCTTGTCAATGACTCTCTGCGCCTAAAGGTTCAATAGTATCAGCTCCATGTGTGACCAAGTTTTGAGAAAGAACTTGCATGCAAGTGCCATGGAAGCATCCCTGGTGTAAGGTTGCTGTCCAAGGTGACCAGGCGTTAAATTGATGGGCAAATTCTGTTCATCCAATAATATTTTACAATTTCTGGTAAAAGATGGGAAAAACAGAAAGAAAATAGAAAAAGAATAAAAGAATATTTTTTGATTGTCAAAGTTTAAGAATGAAACATCAGTCCTATCAATAGTGTAAATTGAGGGGAACAGCCGTGAATAATGAATGGAAGACAAACCCGCATCTCTCTCTTTCCCACAACATTGACATATACCCACAGAGGATATCATCCCAAGCAAACAGAGTGGAAACTCTGTCAAGGGGAATATTTCAGGGCTATAGAATGAAGGATAGAATCCTTCTTTTATTTCCTGAAGAACTATGTTAAGTGATTCAAGAAATATTTTTGTAAAAAAAAGTTCAGAATATAGAACAAAATTCTTGGTTATCTCAGAGATGCCAAGACAGACAGAGTCTTGATAGCAATGGCATGCAATGAACCTCCCACAGTAGTTAATTTATTCCCCAAAAGTGGGAATTCCCCATGGAATGGGTGTAAGCACAGCATGTGAGTTTGGGCTGTCACCCTAGGCTCAGGCTCACAACAAAAGCTGACATGTACCCCCTTTTCACAATAGGAATTTTTGTGCTCCAAGCCAACACAACCTCTGGCGGCAAGAGACCTTCAGGGAGAAAGGGCTGGGTCCTACACCCATACCTGGCCCACTTTAGAACCCCAGAAAGGAGGGCCCAAGAGGAGACCACCTCCACCCCTTCACAAGCACAATCAACCCTGTTGCAAGGGGATCAATTTTATTTTATATTAATTTCAATCTAATTTAAACTATATTAATGTGTTTTATTTTACTTTATATTATTTTTATTTTTTTGTGACTTGCTATAAGTGGGATTGAACCAGAAAAATTCAATATGGTGTTTATCCAATTTTCATTCAAGTGGGAATATTTCAATTATCAAGAGTCAAGTCATGGGAACAATTTGTTTTTTATTTCTCAATAAAACTCATCTTAGACTCTCATTTGATCAAACCTGGATGAAGTGGGAAAGATTTTCCTCATTGTTGAATGAATTCAAAGATGTAGTAGGAATTGCTACTCCAGAAACCGATGTGTAAGATTGAGAACGGTAAAAGAAATGCTTCCACTCAAGGATTAAGTTTTTTTTTCTGAAGATGTTGAGAAGTTTTATTTCATGTAAGTTAATGGCCGGTGTGGAGAAGCCATGAGCATTCAAATCAGAAAGCCTGAAGGGGAATGAGAATTTTGTAACGGGTTGAGGATAGGCTCCCCGACACCCGGGAGTAGACTTGAATCGGGGACTCCCCGCCGTCTGGACGCGCATACAAGTGCCGCGAGGATCCAATGGGCGGTCAACAGAGAACTTGTAAAGAACCACAACAATGTCATCGAACCAACCAAGCAACGCTCACACACCAATCACCATTGAGCCAAATCAGTTCAACCAAATCAAACACCAGATTGTAGCAACAAAAAAGCTGTCGAGAAACTTATCCCTCTCCGACAACAGTCTCAACTTCAACAACCCAATCCAGCAACATCCGGCTCACAGCGAACCATCATCCTCATCATCAACGAACCATGCGACCTACAACAGCTTCGTTGATCCACTCACCGCACTCAAGAACACAATTTCAATGCATGAGCAACAAGCAACCTCCTCCGTACCACCCTACTGTCAAACTAGAACTTGGTCCCTGCCGAGCTTATTACCCACCGGTTTAGACCCCTACACCTTAAAATACCAGAGGGAGAAATTAATCGAAACCAGGATCAAATGGAGGCTCAGCGAACTCGAATCGTTTACTGCAAATCTACCCGATCATTCTACCGTCAATGCGCATGAAGGAATACCAGAAGATAGTAGTAATCATCAACATGCCATCACACAATCATCCGAACTTACCAATCAGAAATTAAGAGCCTTGATTCAAATCAAATCCCTGAGGTTATTAGAGAAGCAGAAAGAGTTGAGAGAGGAGATGATCGCTGGAATCAATCAAGCAACCAAGTTAAACTTGGTCATCGATCGAGCTGCCATTAAACGACCTAAAAAGCTCTTCCTCAGGGATGCCCGGCAAACTGAACAAATCGAACGAAGGCAGAAATTGGACCGGGAACATAAGCTCAAACAGAAACATCTCGAGCATATCTCATCCATCCAATCTCATTCGCACAAATTTAAATCTGCGCATCTCGAGTCCAAAGAACTCTTGTCTAGGTTCGGTAGATCGGTCATCAAATTTCATGTCGAGGCTGAAAAGGAAGAACAACGACGCATCGAACGACTGAGCAAGGAGAGATTAAAAGCCCTCAAGGCAGACGACGAAGAGGCGTACTTGAAACTCATCGATACCGCGAAAGATACTCGAATCACTCATCTTTTAAGGCAGACCGACCAATACCTCGAAAACCTTAGTCATGCCGTCCTTCAACAGCAAAATGACGCGGTTCATAGAGATGGCCAGATTCATGTTGATCAAGACCAAGCCGGCTCGATGGCCATCGATGAGAGTGCATTCGGTGCTGCGCCCGTCTTCGATGATGATAGGGCAGCTGCGAACCAAGCTACAACCTCTACAGAAGGTGGAAAAGCCGACTACTACAACGTTGCTCACAGAATTAAGGAGGAGGTCACGAAACAAAGCTCGCTCCTTACCGGCGGCCAACTGAAGGAATACCAAATCAAGGGTCTTCAATGGATGGTCTCACTTTATAACAATCGACTAAACGGAATTCTTGCGGATGAGATGGTAATCCTTCTCTCATATTTATTCTGCAAAGTACATTCCAATAGAAAACTGTAAACTGAAAAAAAAAAACTTATTTTCTTACTTTCTCCAGGGTCTAGGAAAGACGATTCAAACGATTTCTTTAATCACCTGGTTGATGGAGAATAAAAGACAACCGGGCCCCTATCTCGTGATTGTGCCATTGTCGACACTACCCAATTGGACTCTAGAATTCGAGAAGTGGGCTCCAAGCGTCAAAGTGGTAGTCTACAAGGGTTCGCCTAACGTCCGAAAACAACTTCAACTCCAAATCCGACAGGGACAATTTGAAGTATTGTTGACAACATATGAATACATTATCAAAGATAGACCAATGCTTTGTAAGATCAAATGGGTGCACATGATCATTGACGAGTAAGTTACGAGTATTCTTTTCCAAGATTTAGCTCGCCCTCTGACCCTCAATCTTTTTCACATTTCTAACACAGGGGACATCGAATGAAGAACTCGCAGTCAAAGCTTTCGTTGACGCTAACAACTCACTACCAATCGCGTTATCGATTAATTCTCACTGGTACACCGCTCCAAAACAATCTCCCGGAACTGTGGGCGCTGTTGAACTTTGTTCTACCCAAAGTCTTCAACTCGGTTAAATCATTCGATGAATGGTTCAATACTCCATTCGCCAATACTGGCGGTCAAGATAAGATTGAACTGAACGAAGAAGAAGCTATCCTAGTCATCCGTCGGTTGCATAAAGTTTTGCGGCCTTTCTTGTTACGTCGATTGAAGAAAGATGTCGAGAGTGAACTACCGGACAAGGTGGAAAAAGTCATCAAGTGCAAGATGTCGGGTCTTCAATTGAAACTCACCAATCAAATGAAAGTTCACAAAATGATCTGGACGGATGTCGATCAAGCTGCCAATGCGGCCAAGGGCAGCAGCGGAACCGGCGGAGTCATGAGGGGCTTACAGAATGTAATCATGCAGCTCAAGAAAATCTGCAATCATCCATTCACGTTCGAGGAAGTCGAAAGGACTATCAACGGCCCCCATAAGCCTACTAACGATACTCTCTGGCGGGCAGCGGGAAAATTTGAATTGTTAGACCGAGTATTGCCAAAGTTGTTTAGAACTGGTCATAGGGTTCGGTTTTTCTTTCGCAGTGCTTCATTGATGTCTTAAGCGGCCCTAGTTGATTTGCTGATTAACACAACAATGAAATATAGGTCTTGATGTTTTTCCAAATGACACAAGTCATGGACATCTTCCAAGATTATTGTGCTTATCGTGGGATTAAAAACCTTCGGCTAGATGGAATGACGAAGCCGGAAGAACGAGCTGAACTGTTAAAGACATTCAACCACCCTCAATGTGGAATCAATCTGTTTATCCTCTCGACTCGAGCAGGAGGCCTGGGATTGAATCTGCAAACGGCTGATACCGTCATCATCTTCGATTCTGACTGGAATCCCCATCAAGATCTTCAAGCCCAGGATCGTGCGCATCGAATCGGACAAAAAAAAGAAGTCCGTGTTCTGAGGCTCATCACCAGTAAGAGTGTCGAAGAACACATCATGAGTAAAGCCCAGTTCAAGTTGGATATGGACAAAAAAGTTATTCAAGCTGGACGGTTCGATCACAAAAGTTCTGCTGAAGAGCGAGAGATGTTTTTAAGAGAGCTATTGGAAGACGATGACAATGAAGAAGAGGGTGATAATGAATTGGGTAAATTATATTTCCTTCCTTCGTTCACATTTCAATGAGGTCGATATCCACTTGTTGATTTTATTTTTCCTCATTTATCTGCTTTACAACATTGAATGAAAAATAATTAGGTGACGAGGAGTTGAATGAAATGCTCAAGAGGTCCGACGAAGAGTTTGAAATCTTTATGCAAATGGATCGCGAGCGTACAGCCGAAGCACTTCAACAATGGAGTTCCACGCCTGAAGGACAGGCTGGCAAGCCATTGCCAGAAAGGCTGATGACTGTAGAAGAGTTGCCTTCTGTATATTCTAAAGATATAGCCCCCATTGTGTTTGATCCAGCCGCTGAAGAGGAAGAAGAAGGCGGAGGTAGAAAAGCTCGAAATCGAAATGCGGTGCACTACGATGATGGTGAGTGATTTGAGAATGCCCCCTCCAAAGATGAATCAGATAATGACAATGAAACTTCTTGAATGTCAGGTTTAACGGAGGAACAGTTCCTAGAGGCAGTAGAGAACGAAGAAGATTTGTCGGAAGTGATTGCGAAGAAGCGGGGGAGGCGGGCGATGCGACAGGCCAACAAACAAAAAAAGCGAGTGAACGGGAGCGGAGAAGAAGAGCAAGAAGAAGAAGAGGATGATGAAGACGAAGAGGATGATGAATTTGTGGGGAATGGTCGAGGCAACGGCCGGGCCGCAAAATTAAGCCGAGCCAATTCTTCCCACTTCAGTCATTCCCCCGAACCCAATCGCAAACGGAAGAGGATCCTCGGCGGAAGTCAAGTGGGAATCGATGATTCTATTGATGGGGATTCTGAACGCGGAACCCGAAAGGTGATTTGACCTATTGACCCATCTCATTCTAATTCTACGTTTACTTCTTCTTTCTTTTCCTGAGTAGCAAGCTTACGTTTTCTTTTCCCCATCCCTATGGTTTCTTGGGAAACAAAGACGCTTGCGAATAAGAAGAGGAGAAATAACGCGCACGGAAATGGTGCAGAGGAAGACGCAGTACTCGCCTCGTACCGAAAAGTCATGAGAGAATGTTATCAAGCGCTGATGAAACCGATCGCACCCGAGTCGGGTGAACTACGGATTAACCTGTTTATGGATCTGGTGAACCGTAAACAATTTGTGGACTGTTGAGTGTACCCCTTTGAATCTCTGTGTGTCTTAAGTATCGCTTAACTGATTTGTATTAGCGCATGTCGGACGCCAAACAATTTGATGGGTTGATTGGGAAAATATCAGATTATCAAATCATCAAAAAGCCGATCTCGATGAAGCAAATCAATAAAAACATCATCTCAAAATATAAAACCTTAAAACAGTTTAAAGATGATGTGTATTTAATGTTTGATAATGCAAGAATTTATAACGGTACGCGCATTGAAAACACATAGGCCACTGGTACAAAGAATAACAATGGAGTCTAAATACTAATTGATTGGTCGGTTGTGGTAGAAACGGAATCCTACGTTTACGTCCAAGCGGATGAACTGCAAGATTACTTCGATCACGTCTTCCACTGTAAGTGGGAAGGAAGAAAGACTAGGGATGGGAACCGAAACTGATTCCCAGGACTTTCTTTTCTTGAACAGGTCTGGTGGATGAGAACGGGAAACCTAGAGAGCAACCGCTGCCTCAACGACCGGCCAACCCAGAGCGCGATCCTCAGGACGACTCTTCGTCTGGCTCGGACTCGGAATCTAATCATGACCAGGGTGATGGCCCCCCTTCTCTTGCTCCTCCTATTCCTCCTCCTGTCCCTCCTTTTCCGCCACAACACCCACATCAACACCAACACCTGCAACACCTACAACAACCACAGCAACATCATCACCACCAACAACCACAACACCTTCAACATCAACAATACCAACAATACCTTCCGCATCAACAGCAACACCCGTTACACCTCCAACATCGGCAACAACCAAATCAACAACACCAACAACACCCAAATCTACATTTCCAGCAGTATTGATGTTCGAATATATATGAATATATATATATATATATATGTATGTATCCGCTCATCGATGATCATTATTCAACATGTTTGCAGAACATAAAACAAAAGCAAATAAAATCCACACTGAAGTTGAATTTTATTTTTCTTTAATCTCATTCATGAATGTACTCAAGTTTTTTTATTTATTTTGATTTTGATTTTTTTTTGTTTTCTTCTTTTCCTTTTGTTGACACACTTGCGATTACATTATAAAAAGATGCAGTTTGAGAGAAAAGGATTTTATTTCAGATTCTTGTGATGACATAAAAACGATGCAGTTTGAGAAAAAAGAGCACCAGCTGTCTACAGACCTACTTGTTTGGTGAATGAAGTACTAAAGTGAACGCAATGAAGACGAGGGACGAATGACGGGAGTGTCGACAAGTGGTGTGTGATTGTGTTTTTTCTGTGACGGGTGGAGGGACGGCCATAGAGGGCCGGTGTATCGCAGGATTGACGCCGGAGCCAAACAGACAGTCTGCGTTCTTGGTGGTAGTGAGGCACCGCGCTGTCTCTGGGTTCACGACACGTATTCATGTCAAGATAGCACTCGCGAAATGAACAACACTGGATAACAAGTCGGCGGCATAGGGCCAGTGATCACACCGCAGAATCAGTCACCTCAGTGAGATGGAGCGGAAAGGTGACACGCATGCAAGAATACAGGAAGCTACGCTGCCACATAAGACACATTTGCGCCTCAGAGAATAATTAGGCCATGATCCGGGTCAAGCGCCGAGAAGAATCCAGTGCACAAATGCATGATTGAGTGAGATGACGATACTAGTAGGACCAATTACAAGGACACAACAGAGCACGATATCCGAAAAAGATGTAGAGAGAGGGAGAGAGAAAGACAATGAGAAAGAAAAAGGGGAAGCACAAGGTTTATTAGGAGAAAGAGAAAGAACATCAAGCATCACGAGACAGAGCAGAACCCAGCAAAAACAGATCAATATCCAGTGGGGGCCGGGGCGGTGTACGAGGGCCCAGCACCCAGGGGAGCAGCGCCTACGATAGGCAGGGAAGAGCCGGCAGGGTTAACCGGAGAAGCGCCAAGCGCGGCGGCGGGGTCGATGGGAAGGTTGGAGGTGACTCGGTTGATGACGGAAGAAGGATCAACGGGGAGGGACGGCAATCCAGGCGCGACAGCGGAGAGAGGACCGCCGGCGGTGAGTGTGTCGGAAGGAACGACGGCTGATGGGTCGACAGGGGCTCCGGCGGGGAGACCTACTGGCGAGCTTGAGGCAACTGGGGCGACCACACCGGAGGGGTTGATGGCCAATGGGTCGACAGGCAGAGCCGGGATGGGGCTTGCGCCGGCTGCAGGACTCACAGGCAGTTTGGACTCCACACGGGTGATCACGCTCAATGGGTCCACGGGAAGGGTACCTCCGCTGCCGGTAGTGACGGGGGTTCCTGGTAGGTTAGAGGCGATGGTGCTGATGACGGACGACGGGTCCACTGGAAGGGGTAACGCGCTGCCGGAAGCGGCCGGGCTGCCTGGCAAGTTCGAGACGACTGGGCTGATAAGATTTGTAGGGGCGACGGTCGATGGGTCTACTGGGAGAGACGGGACGGGCAAAGGAAGGCCGGCGGTACCGCCTGATTGTGACAAAGGCAGCTGAGCAATCACGGGGCTAGCGACGGCAGCTGGGTCCACTGGCAAAGCCGAGGTAGGGAGTCCGGGGCTTCCAAGGGAAGGGGGGGTGATGGGCAAATCCGACGCGACGCGGTTGATCAAGCTCGAGGGGTCCACTCCATCTGGGCCGATAGGTAAGTGGGATGCGACAGGGTTGATCAGACTGGATGGGTCAAGGGGGGGCTGGACTGGAAGCGACGAGGTGGGCAGAGGAAGGCCGGGGTTGCCAGCATCGGCGGGTGGTTGAGCTCCCGGCAGATTTGATAAAACTGGGCTCGCGATGGTGGTTGGATCCACGGGAAGGGAACCAACGGGTAAGGGAAGTCCGGAACCTCCAGGCACTGAAGGCGAAACAGGCAAATTCGAGGCGACCCGGTCGATCAAGGTTGATGGGTCAACCGGCAGTGATGAAGAATCACCACTAACGGGCAGGTGTGAGATGACTGGGATGATCACGCTGGAAGGGTCGACGTTCGAAGGGTCAACCGGGAGAGACGAAGTGGGAAGAGGAAGGCCAGAGCCACCAGGACCAACTGGTAGAGCACCACGCAGGTTAGATAAGACGGGGGTGGCTATGGTAGAAGGGTCTACCGGAAGAGCCCCAACCGGCAAAGGAAGTCCGGAGCCTCCTGGAGCTGAAGGAGAGACGGGCAAGTTCGACGCGACGCGGTTGATCACGGCTGAAGGGTCAACTGGCAGCGAAGAAGAACCATCGCCAATGGGCAGGTGGGAGGTAACAGGACTAATCACGCTGGAAGGGTCGACGTTTGATGGGTCAACCGGGAGAGACGAAATGGGAAAGGGAAGTCCAGAGTCGCCAGTACCGGCTGGCAAGTTGGATAAGATAGGACTAGCAATATGACTAGGGTCAAGCGGAAGGGACGAGACGGGTAAAGGAAGTCCACCTGCGGCTGATGGGGAGACAGGCAGGGTCGACGCGACGCGGTTGATCACACTCGATGGGTCGACTGGAAGGGAGGGCAAGTTAGCTCCGGAATTCCCAATGGGCAAAGGGAGTCCAGAGGTCCCGCCAACGACGGGTAAGCCGGCTGGCAAATCAGACGTGACTGGGCTCGTCAAGTTGGAAGGGTCCACTGGAAGTGACGAAGGGGAAGGAAGGGGAACCCCGTCTGTGCCTACCGGCAGGTGAGAGATAACTGGGTTCACAAGCTTGGTTGGATCCACGGGAAGGGAGGAGGAGTTTCCCACTGGGAGAGGGGATGGGACTGAAGGGAAGCCGGAGAAAACTCGGTTAATCAAGCTGGATGGGTCTTGCGCGGGGATATTTTTGACGGAAGGCAGGGTCGACACTGGCAGGTTAGAGGTGACCGAGTGGGCTAGGGTGAGTGGATTGGGAACAGCGGAGACGGGAACGTCACCGTCACCTACTACAGGTAGATGTGATGGTAAAGTGCCGGCTTGTCCCACGGGAAGGGGATGGGCTCTGGAGACTCCATCATGGAGAATGGGCAATTTCGAGAGCGTAGGCGCAACAAGGGGCAATGCTGAGGTGGGAGATTGGCTGCCTAGCGCTGCTGGCAAATCAGCACCGTCAAAAGGTAGCGCTGACGACTTGTTGGGGCCATGGCCACCCTTATGGGTCACTTCATCGCGGAAGTGCTCAATAGCCCTGATGAGGGGGATGGCTGGGTCTGCGACATGAAGGCCGGCAGACTTGCCCGACTTGGAAGGCTCATCGCAGTCAGCAGGCTTGTCCGCCGCGCTGCCTTTCGGTTGCGCAGAGGGACTGGTATAGTACTCGCCGGAGGTGCCATCATTTCTCGCAGACAACTTCGAGACTGGTTGGCCCTTGACGACACGAGCTTCCGAGGCACTCGCTATGGAGAGAGTCACAAAGAAAAGGCAGGAGAAAGGTAAGTTAGGTTGTAAATGTGTGGGTGGAAGCACGACGGGGAAATGTGGGCTTACCACTAAAGGCGATCAGTCCAGCAACAACGTAGGCGACACGCATCTTGGGTGATTAGTGAGACAGAAAAGATTGAAAGAGCAGGTGCGGGAGTTGTGTAACAGATTAAGTGATGTATATGGATGCGGGAGGAGGAATGAGTATTATATAATGATAAGTGAGGAGAGGATGCTGGAATAAGAAGCGGCGGATGGTGGGATACTTATAGGAAAGCTTCCCCTCTGACAATAATGCTTCAGAGATCATGCCCGGGATCAATCTCGAGATGAGCTTCAAGAGATGCCCTGCAGCGGACCTATCGGAAAGGCGGACCCATTCCTAGCGGCCGCCAGGCCAATAGAATCAAGGGGTTTCTGTAGAAATCAGGGCGCCACAGTCATGCAAACCTCTGTGGGGAGAAACATTGTATGACCAGGTCAAGCTGGAATGAATTGGACTTTCCTTTGCCGGATTCCGTTCCTCATGTCCTGGTTGCTTGTCTCAGACTGGATCCGTGTTGACACAGGGTCAGGGGGATCCGACAGCAACACCATGGTTGTTGTTCAATGAATGCAGTTTTTGTGTCAGGCTGGTCAGAAGCTGGTGCAGAAGAGTCTGTCTATCAGGATGGCAGACCAAGGTGATGTCCAACTATATCACTGGTCGAATTTGTGGGTGGCAAAATGTCGCTGCTGCAAGGGATGGATGAGTCTGACGAAGCGACAAGAAAACATCTCTTGGACATTTTTTGTCGCATACTTCTCTCCTCACAGGAACCTTGAAACATGAACAGTCACAACCATTGCAAGGCTGGATATATTAGAACATTTTGCTTGCAATGTCGAAGGTGAAAGGAATGAATAGTTGCTACAAGGAAGAAGAGGTAAGCGAAAGAGCAAAGAAACCTCTGCACCGAAAACTGAGTGCTCGAAATGTGAAGAGAACCACTACTGAAGTCTAAGCAACCCATCAACAATCTGCCATATAATCGATAGGAAGTGGTGTCGGTCAAGGACCCCCATCTTTCTCAGTTCTCGGCTGTCTCCCCAATTACCGGGCACTTTGCTTGCGTGTCTCTTGTGCTCAGCTTACTCATGACATTCACCCTCTGATGACCCACAAGTGCATCCAGAAACATGCAAATTATGCCCGACTAAAATCTCTCTTGCGTGTGCTTCAACTCCCAACATCCTCTCAGTCTCCCGCCTTGCCAGTTTCGGTAAAGGCATGTCAATTAACTTCTTACGTTTCCTTGTACAATCCTAATCGACACTTGTCCCTCAAGGACCAAGTTCTTATTGCTGCCTTTACGTTCAAGTCACTGGCAAGGGGCACGAATAATGCAGGTCTTTCCCAGTAGGTCCCAGTATTATTCAGTCAGAGTTCTCGCTGTTTTCTTGAGGTCTAGGCCATCCTTCACCAGCTCCGGCTGCGAAAGTGTGTTCCTAAGTTTGTGTTCCAATTGTCAGACTCCAAAGACGTGGTAGTCCAATGCAGACAAAGATGCTGGATGATGCTAATGTCTTGCAGTTGGAAAACAAGATAATTTTTTTAAAAAAAAAGCTAGGGAGAAAGCCACAACTTCTTGGGAGTGATTATGTGGTAAAAAAGAAACACATGTGCATTTTGTATAAATGGAAAAGTAATACTTGTTGGATGAAGCAACTTGGGGGAAAAACAGGTCAACCTGTGGAGGCCAGTGTTGGAGTGACAGAGGATGCTTCCGGATTTTGTTTTTGTGTTGGATAACAACTGCATCCATCCTGCAAGTGTTGAAATTTCAACTCTTTCCTTCATCTCCTTTCCCCTTGTTTTCCCATTTCTTGAAATCACTAACATTATAGCAATATAAAGGAAGCCTGATGTGTGCTATTTCCACCCTCTTGTCTCATTAAATTGCTTCTTGTTCTTTGGTTTCTCTCAGCTGATTAAAAAGAATTAACACTGTGGAAAGAAAAACCGTCTCAGTAGGAAACTGAGTGTCCTTCTCCGATGTGTGTTGAGTACCCTTTGGTTTCACTGCGGAAAACT
>LAVV01009057.1:0-22083 GCA_001263375.1 Puccinia sorghi
TTTTTCAGACTAACAGATTTTCACTCAGAAATAGTGTAGCTATAAAATCACTAACAGTTAGCATAACTCAGCTCCAGTTACGCTGCCCTGTATAACTTGAGTCCAACTCCAGCGTAACTTGAGTCCAACTCCAGCGTAACTTGAGTCCAACTCAAGATACGCTGCACTACACGCAGGTTACGCTGCAAGTATAACAGGCAGCCAAGCATTGCTGGTCAGGGAATTGAACCCATGACCAAAAGGTTATCCCAGTCTAGTGATCGCACAAGATTCACATGATTTCTCAATTTTCAAAGGTAGGCCAAGATTTTTTCTGAGTCTTGAGTAACTGACATGTCCGAGAGACTTGTGTAGCAATTTGGCACTTGATAGATGGCACGAGGATACGAAATTCTCAAAGTTGAGACTTGGAAGATTTCCGACATAGAGACCTTGAGCTTTAAGGTTTTCATTCTTGTAGATTTCAAATGAATTTTTCAGGAATAAGACTTGATAGTTGTCGAGAATCAGACATCAAACAGACAGCAGGTTTACAACTAAATCAGGGACAAGGAGAACTTGGTTGAAGATTATTTCTCCAAAGTCATTAACTAGTCTGATGGTGCCCGTCCTTTCAATTTTCAATGATTCCTCTCCAGAGCTCATATGGACAACACCTAGTTTTTTACGTTCTAGAGCGCAGAACAAGTCAGGATTTGAAAACATGTGAGCCAAAGAGCCTGAATCAAGAATGAACTGAGAGGAAGATTGAGTCAAAGAAGTGTGAAAGCTGCTAACAGTTGCTTCGGTACAACTTCCACCAGTCTTAGGGAGATGTGCCGGTCGACACTCTGGGTGTAAGGTCCAACAATTGGATTCTGAGTGACCAGAGAGAGGATTATGTGCGTTCTTCTTGCACTTCCTAGAGTTGTTGGTGAGCAGAGCGATGGGGTTGTTTTTTGTTCCGCTTCCTCCACCCATGGCTTGCTGGTCATTATGATAAACCCGAAGTTGTTCTAAAGCTAATTCGGGATTAACTCCCTTTTCAGAGTGAGTAATTCTCTCACATATGTTGTCCAAGGCTGAAGGTAGCTTATCGAGGATTAGTTACATGAAGATTTCCTCTTGAATTTCTATTCCGACTTCATGAAACTGAGCTAGAATAGTTCTAACACTGGTAATAAAACCAGGAATATAGCTAGAGTTGAATTTGAGACAAAGGAGATCTTTGAACACTCAAGCGTGATTGGAAGCTTGAGATGATGCAAAATAGTTTGAGATTGACTTCCGCATCGCTCTAGCATCCTTTTTGTTTTTATGGTCAATAACATTAGCGTGAATAGATGAGTCTAGCTTAGAGGTAAGAATGGTCCTCAATTGTACGTCCTGGTATTTGGTAAGGGTCCCATTTTTGCTCGTAAGATTGTCGTAAAGTTCCTGTAAGTCAAGCATGTTCTCTACTCGATTCTTCCATAGCAAAAAGTTGTCTATGGTGAGCAGCGGAATGGCATCAATCTCTGTTTTTAAGATAGTTTGTTCTAGTTTATCCATTTTCTTGGAAACAGCTGTCGTAGAAGGTTTCTGGTCGGTATAATGTTTGGTTCCCCATCGATCATCGGCAGCATCGGGTTTCGAATGTTAATTGTGACAAATTTTTGATTGATTGCTAAAACCAGAACCAGAACTGAGAGAACACAAAGAGATCAAAAATGTGAAAAGAAGCAACAAAGGAAAAGAAAGATCGCACCCTTGAATGATAAAAAACAATATCAAGACAGACAGCTGATAGAGAGATAGAACAGGAAGACGACAAGCGAAGGACTGAGAGAGAATTATTAGTTTTTTTTGTTCAAGGAATTTGAGAGAGAGGTCCGGTCATTTCTCACCAAGGAGGAAGGAAGCTAAGATGGGGAAGCTTGAAGTTTTGAGGAGTGCGAGGATTTGGGAGGTTTTTTGGAATAGGATTGAGAATAATAATGAGAAGGAAAAGAAAAGAAAGTAAGAAGAGTTGATAGTGGTTTTAAAGAGTTGAGTCAAAGATTGGAGGAGTTGAGGTGTTGAGATGATGGAGTCAAAGGTTAGGAAAGGATTTTTTATGAGATGATTGAGTAAGGTTGAGAATGAAGAGAATAGAGTTGAATCAAGGGATGGATAAAGTTCTTGAGTCAAAGGGAGATGTCCATCAAGCTTTCACAGCTAAGTGTCACAAAGTTTCAACAGCAAGCTATGCCACAGCAATTGTGGCCCACTCTTTAGCAGGTATGCCCTTGTTCCACAATGGTTTGATAGGTTGATAGTGTAAAACTCAGACTGTGGACAATGCCACTGCTCTCTAAACCACTGAAGTGGAGTATAAATCCTTCTCCAAGACAGTAAATGATTTACTCAAGAAATTTCCCAATCCTATTGATTGACCCAACCAGTCAAATTGTTCTGCAACAACCAAGGAGCTCTTGCTCTACTTCAGAAAGCAGTCTATCCACACAACACCTGGAACATGAATGTGTGACATAACCTGAAGCATATCAAAAACTTTGTGCTTGAGTATTTTGGGACAGAGCTAAATCTGGCAAAATTCCTTGCTAAACCTCTAGCACCCAAACCAACACGCCTTGAAATTGACCAGGTCCACCTAGGGGATTTGTTTGCCTGATGAGGAAGGGGGCTGTGACTCTACAGGAGATCTGTGGTGCAGCTGTGTGAGAAGGGAATGAAATAAGGAAGCTCAAGTTTCTCAACTCTCTTTATCATTAGATTGAGTTTAGTTTTATCTACCTATTTGTATTGGTTTTTCTCCTTTTCCTACTCCCTTTTTATCTTCTTTCTCCCTCACCATCAGGTGATTCTCCCTTGTTTGCATTTTCATCCCAAAATAGCACCCTCTTCTCACCTGCACATTGTCTGGTCATCTCATGTGATTCTTTCTTGTTTAAATTCTACTCCCAAAAGAGCCTCCTATGCTCACCTGCGCATTTTCTGGTCATCTCAGATGGTTCAAGAAGTTGGAATTGTGGTTGAGAAGGAAACTTAATAATCAAAATAAACAAGCTAAAATTGGTTGCCAGATGATGAAGAATAAAGCATAGAATTCTAAGACTTCAAAACAGGAACACCCACACTTTGTCAGGTTGTTAATCTGAGACAGGATAGCTTGAAGTCAATAAAAGAGCTGGAAAGACAAGAAGATAAGATTAGAGTGAAAAAGCCATTACAGGACTAGTGACTAAGGCCAATGAGTCATGCATAGTTTGAAATTTAATTACATAATTCACTACTCACAGGATACATTGAATTCCAGATTAGATGACTTGAGAAAAGATAAAAGAAAGGAAGTGAAAGAGGGAAGAGTTGAAAACTCAACAATCCCAAGTGACCACCACATCCAAACTCCAGGATACTTCAGTGGTATGCCACTTTAATGTATAGTGGCTCATCATAAAGATTGGCCACCCAAGTAATTTAATTCATTTTAATAATTGAGGCCAGTGCTGGAAAAAAAGAAATAATATGAAAATTAAACTTCAACATGTCCAACACTGAAAAAAAAACTTGCTCAACTTCCTGCAGTTGACATGCAGCATGCTCCTGCCAAGCTGTCATCCCAACTCCACCTGTTTGCATATTTAGATGTTTTGGAACAGTCACTGTGCATTGAGGCTTGGTTGAATGACTCTTGGAGAAATTTTTGAGTAGCAACAGAAGCTTCCTGGGAGTTTCTGCATGTAAACTGCAGGCAGATGAGCAAGTTTTTTTTTGCAGTGCAAGATGCCCAGTGACTTGTAAACAACACTCTCTGCCTGATCTCAAAGGACAAATCATTTATCTTTCTGAAGCAAGGATTGCTCCATCAGCTATCTCCAAGAAGATGATTGCTTGTTCAACAGTGCAAGGAACCATATCCTGGTTTTCAAAGTGCAGGACTGGTTTTCCAACTCCCAAGCCAGGGTGGCCTTGGAAGACTAGCAATTGGGATCTTCAGCAGCTAGGATCCATCCTTGAGGAAAAACTAAGACTGAAAATTGCCAATGTGAAGGAGAAAATGGCCACTCCTATCTCAACCATAACTGCATGGCACCAAGCTCATGAGCTGGGATTTAACCACCGTGTTGCCGCAAAGAAGCCCTTTCTCATGGAGAATCATAAATCTCTTGGAATGCAATTTGAAAATCAGCACAAGGGAAGGAGGTTCCATGATTGGAAGAAGGTCCTGTGGACCAATGAATCTTCCTTTGAGATTGGGATGAACTCAAAATCAATCTCAGTTTGGAAAAAATAAAATGAAAATAAAATAAAAAAGGAAGAACCTTGCTCCAACTTTCAAGATTGGCAAAGCCTCTCAATGATGGTGTGAGGTGCTTTCTTCAACACCACCAAGGGACATTACACCACAATTCCACCTGGCCAATGAAAAGCAGCCACCATCATCAAGAATGTGTATTACAAGTTGCTGGTTCAATTTCTGAATGAGAGCAATGCTGAGCGGAATTTGATACTCATGGAGGACAATGCTCCTGTCTACACACCACTCATATCAGTTTAGACTTCCTAAAAACCAACAATATTCATAAGATGGATTGGCCAGCACAATCTCTGGACCTTGATCCTATTGAGAACATGTGACTTGTTCTGAAGTCAAACATCCAAGATCTCTACCAGCCCCAAACAGGCCCCTGAAATGCAAGAAGAAACCCTGCAAGCATGGTGTGACTTCCAAATCTCAATTCTTGATCACCTTATCAATTCAATTCTCAATAGGTTGAAAGCTGCAATTGAAGCTAAGGGCGGTTCAACTTGTTGGTAGATTTCCCATGCATCTTCTGCACAAAAAAATAAATAACTTTTATTTATTTTTTTCCACTTTTTTTTATTTATATCATCATTGATATTTCCTAGCCTTTGTGTAATCTGTTTTAATTATTCCATATAAGTTTGAAAAAAAAAAAAAAAAATGAGCAGGCTGAAAAATTAGCAAAAAGAAAAAAGAAAAAAAAGAAAGAAGGTTTTTTTTTGGGGGGAACTAATTCAGTGTGATTTACAATGATGAATGTTCCTCTTATATAATCAATCTTGAGAGATGCCTGTGATGCTGTGAAAAGGAGATTGGAGCCTGAAGCGTAATTTGTACCCTTAATTCTTTTGCGAAAATAAAGTTGGTATTCTTTTATGGTAAGTCACTGTACAAGCAATACCCATAGAAGTGAAGAAATATTCCACCCACACCAATAGTACATTGTTTCCCAAAACATGTCCCACCTTAATCCACACACATATATACCACTGTTGATGGCTATGAGAAAATACTTCATGACAAGTCAATACAGCACTTGAGCCTCAGCATTTGTGGCATCCAAAACCTCCAAAACCAGTACATAAAATCCCACATTGTAGCGACATAGTTTACTTTTTAGGCATGGGATTGTCAACAAAGTTTTACGGATGGTGACAGGTCCCTGTGAGAAAATCTTATGGGAAAGGCCTATAAATGATTTTATGTTTGGATTTTGAATACCACATTTATCTTACTATGATGAAATGATATTCCCAAGTAGCTCCAGAGCATGTGATGGCAGAGTATGCCAGCTCGACTAATTAATAAAGAAAGAAAGACAACACTAAAAAAGGACTCGCATGAAGAAAAAGAAGGCTACATGTTTTACAAAAAAATAAGTTGGGAGTTGGATACAAACTGCATAGCGTTAAGAAATAACCGCAGCGAGACGATGACTCAAGGGATGAAAAGAAGAACACCAAACTGACCCAATAGAAGTGGAAGAAACAAAAGGAAGACGGAGGAGGAGGTAATTATGGTTGTTGGAACGGATCGTCTTCGTCGACAACAGCACCGGTAGAGAGTAACGAGGGGCTAGAAGGAGGAAGAGGGGAGTTGTGGATAGGGACAGCTGTGGGAGAAATTGAACCAGAAAGAACGGGGTTAATAGGAGCGGGAGGAAGGATGGTAGGTTCTTCTTCATCGATTGCCTCGACGCCCATCATGGCCGCTTTGCCAGGGGCCCTCCTAGCCATGGTTGCGGAGGAGGAGGAGGAGGAAATAGGCTGCATGCTGCGCACCACGGGCGAGCCGCCGGCACTCAACGACGCGGGCCGGCTGCCCCGGCTTCGTAGACCGATTGAGGAGGGGCGCGGGTGCAGGAATGAGTGGCTGGCGGGACTGGAAAGACCCTCACCCACCAACAGCGACTGTTGGCCGGCCTGATGAGACCGTCCGGTTGGTCCCAAATAGCCATACCTTTGTTGTTGTTGTGGTATGTAATGACTGGTGCCAGTTGAAAGGACATTATTTCCCAGTCTTTGGTGTTGTGGATGGTAATGCGGATGAGGCGGAGGATGATGTTGCGGGTGCAGCATGGACTCGCCGGCGGTCGAGAAGCCGATCGCTTTGGAGAGATACAGCGAGGCCGTTTGGTTCGAAGGCTCCCAGTTCGGATGATGTGCGACGAAACTCAGCAGCGACCGCTCCATCTTGTTAATGTCGTTCTGGTGCACATTTGTCGTCGGCTGTGCGACCGGACGACCGGGAGGTCGTGCGTCGGGGGGATGGCGAGAGGGAGGGGAATTGGTGCTTGGGCCAGGCTGGTGATGAGGATGATGATGACAATGACAATAACGATGCGGAGATGAATGGAGATATGATGAGCCACAATTGTTGAATCTGACGACGCTTTAAGAGCCGTGGACTACTTACTGAGGCGTCGAGCTCCAACTTGTTGAAGTCGAAGACCGAGAAGGAACAAACGTAACCAATCCCATCGACATGGATCGTGAATTCTCGAAAGAAATCGATGATCCGTTGACAACGACCAAGGTCGAAGTTGTACCAGAGGATGAACGGGGTGAGCAAGATGCTCATGAGCTCGTTCAAAAAGTTGACAATCTTGAGTTGAAAGAGCTGGCCGAAATCGTTGTAGACTTCCAGTCCATGAAGTTTACCATACCAATGAGCCGGTAGATAATGGGTTAAACCAACGATCCGTTCCATCAGTTCTCCTGGTCGCTCGATCTTTTCCTCGTACTCTTGTTTGATCATCCCCCGCGAGATAGCGAGGATCGATCCAAATAAGCCAATATAAAATAACACGCTGCGCTCTTGCGTGATCTCGAAGTGTAAGAACGCGTCCGGATCGTAAAGTGATAGGACGATCAATACTCCCGCAAACGAACCCGCGATGAAGCTCACAAACTTGGCCAAGATGGTCGTTTTCGTTTTGGGGAAATGGTCGACATATTGCTTGGAGAGGCAATAACTGCTGACCAGTCTCTCTTGAAACAAATGAGGAAGTTCGTTGTATTCCCTGAACTTCCATTGAGCCAATCTGGTGAAACTTCTCGAGCCGATGGACGAAGGGTTTTTGTGATACTCCTAGTATGCCATGGGGTCAGTTAAGCCAAAAACAAAACAAAAAAGTTAAGGTCCTCGCAGGTGCCAGACTAAATGAACTAACTTCAAAGTACCGAAAGAAGGAGTAGATAAGAACATAGACGACGATAAAAGGACCAAATATCATGTTGATAATTGCCATCAATCTGAATCTTCGTTGCAATCTAAAACAAGATTCAAAATCCCCCCCGAAAAGGGGTTAGATATAAAATAGGTATCCACTACCAATCCATCGGTGAGAATGACATAAGACGGACCCGAGAGCCATGGACGAGTCGTGCCTGGAAGAGACGAGGAACTCGGGCTTGACTTGGCCACGTGGATCGAGTAGAAAGCCACGCAAGGCAAAGAGGAGGTTCCATTCCAAGGAAGTGGTTAGATGTTTCTCGGCGATCAGGATGTTCCCGACCATCCAGTTTGGTAAGGGCGGACGGAGGTCTAAGATATCTTTGTTAAACAAGGCGATCAGATAGTTCTGCTCTCTCATAATCTGATTGGCCACGTCGTGAGCGTCCAGCTTTCTTTGTAAGACTGATTGCATGTTGGTCGCCGTCCCCATTGGACGCCGCCGGCCTTCATTTTCACCCGTAGCTATCGTTGCTGGATGTTGATCTTTTAAGCGGGACAGTTGTTCAACTAATTGATACCATGGGATTGTTTGAATATCTGCCTTTATAAAGTGGCGGCTTGGATGTTAGACTGAAATTGATCTTCTTTGTTTTTTTCAAAAAAAAAAAAAGAGAGATGTTCAAGACGTACCTCTGACACTTCCAACAATTCTGTAAAGAATTCATGCATCTTCCAAAGGTTTGAAATTTCGTGACCAAACTTCAAGACCCTCCAGGAATAATAACCGGAAAAGGCCAAGACCAGTAGTAACGTAAGACCTGAGAATCTGCATCATAGGAAAGCAGTAAATTTTCAGGGGGAGAAATATAGAATATTGAAAGAAATGTCTTACCTTGAAACACATTGAGGGACGACCACTTCGTGTAGATGGTGACTAGATCTCAAGATGGAGTAGTCTATACAACCAAAGAGGAAGATCGAGAAACCGATGACAAACCCGACTGTCCTAAACGGAAAGGAGGGTTATGAGCAACCCAGATGGTGGTATTTTTAATTAATTTATTTGAAAGTGAAACGGAGAATGAACATTAAGTTTGACAATCTTGATAAGCCGATTGCCCAGATGCCGTTTCCGACGTAATAGCTATAGACGTCCTGTAGAAAGGAGTCGAGGTCGTCTACGTTAACCCATCTCCAGAGGGCCATATCCTTTGGTCCGAGTTGCTGTTGAGGATGGGAGGTATAATTTCCATCTTGAATTGTCTCTGGGTTGAGGGTTTGATTATGGTGTGAGAACGAGTTGAGTTGTGTGGGCTGTGAAGGGGCCTGGTTTGAGAAGTATGAGTCTCGTTCTTGGTTCCAGATCTGTTTCAATTTGGAGAGTAATGCGGATGGGAAGGGTGGTGGGTTTGGTGGATCGAATGTTAGGTTTGGTGGTGGTAGGAGTGATGATGATGGGGTTGGTCGATGGTCATGTAGGATGGATTGTGATATTTTAGTTTGTTGTTGTTGTTGTTGTTCTTGTTGTTCTTGTTTTGGGTGCCTTGTGAGTGATGGTGTTGGTGAGGAGGAGTTTTCGGTTTGATAGTCCAGATCCTCGTCGATCGTTCTTTGATTATTGGCTTGTCGGTGATCAATGTCGATCATGATACTCTGAGGGGGAGCAGCGGCATGGTGATTGATTCTAGTTTTTGATCTGGGTGATGGATGGAATGAGTCGGCTATTTTGGTATTGAAAGTGGTGGGTTGTAGTATTGATAGTATTGATTGTGAGTGTTCTAGGTTGAGCTGAGTGAGTGTTGATGATGTTCTGAGTTGGTTTTCGTTTTCGCTTTGGTTTGTGTTGTTGAAGTTCCTGAATGGATTTCTTAGTGAATCGTTTTGCTGTTGTTGTTCTTGTTCGTTGTTGACCATCTTGTTGATGTTCATTCGCTAGTTTACCATTAGCCAGCTTTTCAAGTAGTTCGTTCAGTACATAATTATTTGTTCACCCCTGAGTGTAAATTGACTTCAATATTGTATTAAGAGCATGTTTCTTCCCCAATTACAAAAACAACCTCTCTTGCTCTTTAAAACCACAACTTAAAAATATAAGATGCTCAAATCAGCAACCACTTCAAACTGAACCATCCAAAAAAATACAAATACAAACTTGCTCAACATCCAAATTTGGAGTCACCAGCAACTAGATAAACTTCTCCTGCCCTATTTGGACAGTTCACATAGGGCTAAAATCAGCAAAAAGTAAACACATAAGCTATTATAACCCAATCCACCAGATTTATAGCAAGGTTAAAATTGCCCCATGTGAACCATCCTATCCAGCTCTGGTAGCTTCACGAAATAAAACTTGACCATTAATAGTTATTATTAAAACCCAGCCTGAAGCACAAAAGAAAGAGAAAAAAAGACTTGTTCTTGTCCTGCCTTTGCCAAACTTGATGTGGTCTGGTGACCACCATTACTACTTTTCAAGAAATCATTCTGGTATTTTTGCGTGTTTCTGGTCCTGCTTATATAGTCATGACCCAAAACCAAAACCAAAAAAAAAAGAAAAAAGAAAAATCAGCAAAGGCCTCCACTTTGACCTCAACTGTTGCTGGCTGTGTGTTAAGCCTCCCCATATTTTTGCCTATCTCAGTAACCATGTATCCACAGGTCTCTCCCTCTTCTTCATTCCACATGCCCAAATCCTACACTCCTTCTAGCACATCAGCTTCTGTGTTAAAAATGAAAGAAAAATCTACTCACAGGAAGGGCTCATCTTTCAACTCCACACTCAAACAACACTATCACCTGCTTTGTACAGATCCCAAGAGTTTGATAGCAGACCAGATTAAGGCTCTATAAATTCTTGATGATATAATAGATCCTCTGACAGTAATCAATCAATCAATCCAGAAATGATATTTTCAAGCTGGTACATCTCCCATCCCCTTGCCCAGACTCCCCCAATTTCAATGCTCTTTAATAAGGCCATGTTTGGCAGTAACCTATTCAGCGGTGTATACAATATTTTATGTAAAACATGTGCATAAAGAGCATTCCTACATACCTGTGTAAGAAAGGATGTCATTTATTTCTGTGGGACCCCAACCACATCACGGAGGGACATGATGGCATAGAAAGTGCATGTTCCAATCGAGTGGAAAATTATGAAATATTGCTGGAATTTCAACCCTTCCCCTCTCATCTATTTTTTTTTTTCTCCACTTTTCTTGGAATCATTAACATTATAGTAATATAAAAGAAGCCTGATGTGTGCTATTTTCACCCGATTGTCTCAGTAAATTGCTTCTTGTTTCTTCTCAACTGATCAAGAAGAATTAACACCCCTTCCTGTCTGTGATGTCTTTGTTTTTCTTATTCAGTTTATCTAGTCCTAGCATTATTATTGTTCTTCTTTGTCTAGTCTGTCTGGTCTGAACTCAATCCATCTCTCAGTTCTTTTTATTCATTTTTTCAAACCACATTTTGACCTGCTTGTACATAGACTATTTATCTTGACAAGATACAAGCAATCTCATTATTGCTTCTTCTCCCTCTTTTTTTTTCCGCACCATCCTGAGCCAATCTGGTGACTCTCTTTGAATTCTCCACCCTTTAATCTTAATCCTCTTCATCCACTTCTCTTACAACTTTGAGCCAGAAAGCTTAAAATTCAACAAATATAATGTTACCAAATAAAACATAAACCCTCATGACCCAATCTCTCTTTTTTTTAAAAAATAAAAAATAAAAGAAAAAGAAAAAAATAAAAATAAAAATAAAAAGAATTCCCCAAAAAACGGCTTTCACTGCCTTCATACAAGCCCTCCACACTTCTGCAACATCCCAGATGTGCCCAAAAAAAATTCACTATTAGACTCCCATTTTTTGTGCAATTACACTCCTGTTAACCCAATCTGCCAACCAGCTAGCTAACTGTGAAACTTGCATCTCCTCTTCTTAACTGAATGAATTCTTGCCCTTGGAAATGAATGCACATGCTTTTGACCCTTTTTAATTTTAATTGAGGATATCAAAATTGGATTTCATGAGAATATAAATACTTTTTTTATGTAAGAAATAAACACCAGATACACAGTCCATGTGGTGATCAGTTCAACAGAAAATTGAGCATCAGATTCTCCCACAAAAACAGCGTCAGATTTGTTGATGAATTCCCAGTTGATAGTCGTGGCAAGTGAAGGAGATCAAGCTTGATCTCAAACAGTTTCTTTTTCCTAAAATTTGATGACCACTTCCAGAAAACACATGAATTGTGTAAATGACCTTGAACCTTAGATCGAGAGAGTCCACAGGATATCAAGAAAGAAAATTCACAACAGCCCCAACACTCAGCACTGTTTGTTTGTTTTTGTATAAATGGGGAAACCAGTGATCAAATAGCGGAGCCATTTCCAGTGGAATTATGCCAACCAGCAACCAGTAAGATCTTCATGATCCCACCCAAGAAAGATTCTTCAAGGGTCAAGCCAGGGGATGGGAAGCAATAATGGAAACAATCAGAGGGGCCAGTCTGATGGTGACCAATCATAGGACTGGCAAGGAGGCCAGTCCTCCAGACACTGGCCTGGGATTCAAGGTCGAGGAAGGGAATCCCGAACTCTGGTGCTAGCTTTCTCATCAGTTGGTTTTGGAAAATCACCTGGAGGTTGTGAAAGACTAGGCCAGGATTCTCGAGCTCGAAGCGTTCACGTTTAGATATCCTTCTCTTGTTGGCCGTTCTTGCTGTATCATCACCATCATCGGCCGATGAGAAAGGCCGGCGAGTTGGAAAAAGGATAGAGAGTAGATCAGGCGGTGCTGGGTGCGGGTGATTGCCATCTCCTGCCGAGTCTCCTTGCTGAGCCTTCCACCACCTGGCCCAATCAAATTCATGTTTCGGTTTCTGACGGTGGCCCGGCCCTGCTGAGAGACAATCGCCATGGATGCGCCATTCTCCTCGCCAAACTATCAATCTGTCTGCCCTTCTATGACTCTTTTGAAGCTGAGTCAATGTGAAGAGCACCTCGGGAAGCCAAACCTCGAGTACCATCTTGATGGCCATCTTGATCAGTGAGACTGCAGCAGTAGTCCCATCCGAGTTCTTGGGAGCCAATCGCGGCTCCGTGCTCCATACCTGACTCCGTGAATGCTTTCGCAGATACTCCAGATGGTGGAACGGTAAGTGTTTGTGATGGAAAAACGCTTTGCTCATATGTGACTGTTGCGGCAGTCCCAAGGGTCGCCTGGAAAGGATTATCAAATCCGACTTGCGCACATCTCCATACCAAACTTCACCCCGGGAAGATAGTCAGTTATGCTTTTTTGGGGGGATTAAAAAGAATCCTCACAATTGTTGACGTCTCTGATCCCATTGTTGGGATGTAACCAAATCGGCAGAAATCGATCATGAGACGGGCTGGAAGAGCCCCAGAGTGAATCAGAGCGCCGGTAGCGTAAGAAGGTTCTACGTCCCGTGGACCGAGCTCGTGGTGTGGAAGGTGAGCTAGGATTTTCCACAGATGTGGCATTGCTGGCGAAGAGAGCTGGTCAAAAGAGTTAGTGATATGGAATAGCGGCACGGTTAAGAATGGAGCACAAACATTGCTTGGAATTTGGCGTAGGGATCTTGAAGTAAACGTGAGAGTCCAATTCTCCTGCTTCCAACTGGCTCGAGTTACTCTCCCAGAGATGGCCCGATTCGTTGGAACAGATGGGGTGAATTTTGCAGTACAAGTTCCCCGCACATGAGACTTGTTCTGTACTAGTCCAATCCAGGAGGAGGTCGTGCAAGGAGTATTGGGAGACATCGCCGACAATCAGGGTGCTCTTGTGGCGCAACAAGCGACATAACGTTAGTCGAGACAAGGGCTGATTTTTCGAAATCTCTCGTGGCTTGATGTTATCGCAGCGTGAGGAAGGATACCATCTGAACTTTAAAGAAGGGCGAACGTTCCAGCCATCATGCCCTCCGGAACGATTGACTGCAGGTAGCTGTTCGTAAAACGCCCTATCACATTTAGCTTCGAGTGGTCCTTGTTTATGCACCGTGATCGTCCGGGGCTCGGACTGGTCATTAACCGGCTGCCATCTCCATTCACCCTCCCCAGAGGTACAATCCAACCATCGCTGAAGAGTCTCGCGTTCTTCATTACTCCTGAAATCGGTGCCGGGGATGCCCAAGGTCCCAACTTTGAATTCAGCTGCACTGAATATAGGGTGGTGGTTGGTGAGAGTAAATACCGCGAGTTGGATATCTTTGAGTGCGCTCTTGTATGCTTTAGTGATTAGATGGCCAGATCGGATCCCTGAGCCTACCGGTGGTGGTCGATCGGAAGCAGCAAGCTTGATGGGAGGTGGTAGAGCAGTATCAGCGGGCGGAGACTGTGAGTGTTGCTTGAAGGAGAAGTCGCTTGGCCGGGTTCTCAACCATCCCAGGATTGATCCGGTATAAGCTCGGTAATGACCACTGGACTGTTGAAAATTGTTGGTGAGCCTTTGGGATAAGCCGTCAAGCTGAGGTTTACCGAGAAAGAAGAGAGATAAGAGAAGCCCCACTAGAGACACTGGGAATATTATTCGGAGTACCTTCATGGCTCGGACCATGTTGCGTCTGCGACACTCTTCGAGGATGAGTTGACGTTTGGCTGATAATAGTGAGTCCCATTTTTTTTAGTCGACTACTGTCAGTCGCCAGGCCGAGACTTTAATGCAACGCCTTTTTCTGTTTATAATGGTCCTTGCACTGACCTTATCCAACTCCGAGTAGGCATTGTGTTCGAACAATTTGTTCTTTTGTATTTTATCAAAAGGTATTACTATTATCTTTTTCGAGTTCTTTTGTTGATCATTTTATTACTTCTTTCTTTGAAGTGGTGGTTACTTCCTTCTATCGAGTTTAATTATAATAAAAAATTTATCCAAAAAAGCATTTCTTAGATAACACATATCATTTACTTGCGAAGAATCAAAAGAGGCTGCAGCCGAGGACAAGAGAATTCAAAAAGAACAGTATGTGCAGCAACGAGAGCAAGAAAAAAATCTTGAACAGAACAGAATATTGAACAGTACTTGTCCCAGAAGTGGGCGGCATCTGGTTGGCACGGTTGGTGACTTCGCCGGGTGATCCTTGGTGATCACTGACCCCGAGCCCACCGAGCAAGACCTGGTAGTCCGACGAAGGTTTTCCAAAGCCCACTGCCGCCGGCGGTCCGCGTTGGAAAACAGTGTAGACGTTTTTGAGAAACACGGCGCCGAGAATCCAATCGGGCAAGCCATTCTTTGGCCGGCCTTTAGAATTCTTCCTGCCATGATCGATGCTGAAAATTCCTGCCAAACACTCTCTATGGTTCTCATCTATCGATCCCAGGTTGATGTCCACTGGATCAATGTTATACGCCTCCCCTTCAAAAAAGAGGGAGAGACTGAAGCTCGAATCGCATGGATAAGTGTAATAACCTGAAAGGAGTCATTCGGAAGAAAACGTCAACTCTAAAACAAACATCCCTTCAATTTTGAACAAACGCAAATGGGGAAATCAGCGAGGACTGACCTTGGTAAGCTCCAGATCCTGGACGAGCGCCGGTCACTTTATCAAATAGAGTCTTGACTAACTCAGCCGGGCCCCCAATCAACGACGTACCGGTGTCTATTGCTGCCGAGTTTCCTTGACTGCCATCGAGGGTCTTGCCGTTAACACTAACAGCATCCATCTTGATTTCCCAATATCCTTCATTAAGCACGTTCGTATAGCTGATTTCCCCGGTATATAAGCTCCGGTCCGTAGCCCCAAGCATCACGACTCCTCCTGGCTCCACCTCTCTAGGAAAGGGGACATCACAAAACCGGGTCATCCCGAAGGAAAAGGTGGAAATATTGGCCGATTCCCAGAATGGCGAGCTCCGCATGGTCGATATCTGCTGAAAGGCCATCCCCATGATACCTGCATGCATGGCACATGAAGGTGAATAATATGCCCGCTACGCGTTTACTCAGATGAACGCATCAGGTTGAGAAATGGACCCACCTGATATTTGATCTGCTAGTAGATGTGATGAAATGTTATGGACGATGGCAAACTTCTGTTCGAGAGACGAGTATGAGCCTTGACGGACATGGTCGATCCCCACGATCCCAGAAGCTGTACCAGATCCATAAGTGATGTGAAAATTCTCGCTAGAATTCCTAAATGTTGAAGAAAAGCTCGAGGAATAGAAAGAAGCCTTCGATCCCTCTCCGTCTTCCCGGCGGCCCAAAACAGCGGTCCCTGAAGAAAAAACAACAACAGTGAATCTGGAGTCAATTCTGCTGCCTCACTTTGGTGGACCATGATGAGGCTCGAGGCAGCTTCCCACCTGCAACCCAAAGATCTGCCGATCCCGTATCCAGTACGACGTTAAAACTCTGCGGAGGTGTTCCTATCTCGACCTGCGAGTAATAGTCGGTGTCCGACCATTCATTTTGCAAAGCTGACGTTTGTAAGAGTTAATTAGTATTTCGCGCCGGAGGAGGTTGGACCAGCTAGTCACGGCCCGCATGTCAGAAACGCGACTGCCCTTCCCCCGGGCTCTCTCATGTATCCACACCCACAAGAATAGAAAAGGACGTATTCATAAGACCTACCCACAATCGACTTGAGCTCTTCAGGGACCGAACGTCGCCATGTCTTGATGACTTCTTCTGAACAGCAGTTAGGACAAACTCTTGGATTTGAATGTCGATACTTCGCCTGGAAGGCCCGAGTATTCCGGAGGGCAAAGACCTGAAGGGCCTTAGGGTCTGTTTTCCTAGCTTTTTGCACCCCATGTCTTCGGTAAAGTGGTATGGCAAGAGTGGACACCGTGCTGGGCGTCTCTCTAGACAAAACTTCCCAGGACAAGACGAGCACCAAGCACACCCGGAAAGAAGCCAGCGTGTTCATTACAACACGTTGCCCAGCCGCACAAGCTTTTGGTGATAGTTAATATCAGTGGCGATGGTATAGACAGGATTGGGTGACTACTTCTCTTGGGTAATATTTGAGAGGCTCCCAAGTTGTGGCAAACAGGCCGAGGTCCTTGGAGGATCCCGCACCATCATGTTACTTATAACTTTCAAGGCAATGGACGTGGAGAAGAAGGGATTCCAAATTGCGAGCAATGGATCAGCTATGCTGATTTCTTCAAAATCCACATTACAGATCGTCCTAGCCGGAACATCCAATGTGCTTCATTAAAATACAAAATTGGAGTCTTGACAGGCAGCTGCTGGAAGGATGCGAGGTGGACAAGAATGATTATCAGATTGCAGGTGTTGTCATGTCGGCTGAACGCAGTGTTCGCCACACGCCGTCTTCCTTTTGAGACAAAAGCCGCAAAGTTCAAGAAAGAAGCGAAAATTCACGCGGTGGGCCGAAGTAAGTCGCTTCGTAGTATTACGACCAGACCTCAAAAAAACAACCCACCTTATCTGGATTCTTGAAATGCGGGTAACTAACACGAGCGTAGCATTCCCGTCAGACCAGATCAGCTTCGCAACGACGGCTAGTTATCGCATCATTCACTCGCAAGCAATGGGCATATTCAGTATAAGAGCTACCTGCTACCCGTCGGCTAGGGCCGAAGAGAGGACCAACTTCACGGAGCCTCCAAAAATACAGAAAGTCTTCTTTCGCTTGATGCACCCATTAGTCCGGGTGAATATCTAGCCCGAGAGGGGCAAACAGCCTTAATCTTATCAGTAAACTTTGACTCCGAGACTCTCGAAAGCTTCAGAGTCGCCACTGTTAATCCCTCAGGGTCCTGCCAAAATCACCCAACCGGTCTCATAACGCGGTCTGCTACTTCCTCATTGCTTTTGCAGCTCCAAAGAGGCTCCTGGTCTCGCACGCTCCTCGTCACCTCACATATCATGGCAATAAATAAGCATAAGGGCTCCATTCGTTGAATCTGAGAGAGAATAGAAAGTTACATAGAAAGAACCGGCGGGGAAAATGGAAAAGGAAAATGAATTAGTAAATCTTCATGTCGTGACACAAGAATAATATTTCTCATGGAGGTCCCGGAAGCCCCGGGTGGGGGCCTAGGTTGAGGAACTATAATACAAGGTAGAAGAGTATCAAGCAATAATATTTTTCTGGGAGAATGAGAAAAGCCAGAGGACCGCAGTGAGCAATAGAGGGGAGCGAGGATTGAAAAGAGACCGAAGGACTATTCACCTATGTAGGTGATACAGGAGAGAGGCGACAATGCGTAAGGAGAAGAGGAAAGGAAAACACAGGCTATAAGCGGGGAAGCTAGTTACAAGCGTAAACCTAAGTGAAAGAGAAAAACAAGGTTCCACGTGTTCCTCCTCTCCAAACCCTAACCTAATCAATCATTCTCTTCTCCCAGTCGGACTGTCTCTACTACATCACAGAGAATGAGCCATCAAAAAAAAATTACTTGCGGTAGCAGTAGCGCTTTTCTTAGAAAAGATGGTATGCTTGGGTAAGGGGTAAAATAAGCGCAGCGCCAACAGTGCATTCCTGGCCATCAATAGCCACTTGGTAAGTCTCGGGATCGACGGTGATATTAGGACACAGATTGTTGAGCTTGAGGTCTGCTTTCCTGACTTTCCGGCAACCCTTAACCGCCATCAACTTCTTTTTCAAGCCGTATGAAGGTGTAATCCCGGAGGAAATTGATATCTCAGACACAAACGCGAATGATGTCTGGCTGATCGTGCTCGGGTGGGTGGCCCACATTGGTCTCCCGTATGTGGGTTGAACTGTTGGAATTGACTGTTTGTTTACACAACCACAAACGTGAGGATCCTCGAAGTGATTTCAATGAATTTAAGCGGTAAGACTTACGCCATTCGCATCACCCATTTGAGACCATGCTACAAATCCCCCTTTGATGACTTGTTCGGGCCTTACCCCGAAGTTCTGAGGCTCCCAGATGCACAGGTCGGCCAGTTTTCCTACCGTTATATCCCCAATCTCATGCGAAACACCGTGGACAATTGCCCTAGGGTACATCAAAATGAAACAACAAGTCAAAATCTATCCACACAGACCTTGCTCTTCTCTAAAATGAGAGATGTTACCCACGGGTTGATGGTATATTTTGCAATGTAGCGCTTCACCCTATCATTATCAGCACCACGAATACTATCTTCTTTGGTTAGAAATCCTTTGAAAGTTTTCATCTTGGAAGCCGTTCTCCAAGTCCGACTAACGACCTCTCCAATCCTCCCCATCGCTTGAGAATCTGAGCTGATGATTGAAATGGCTCCAAGGTCATGCAGCATGTCCTCGGCGGCAACCGTCTCAGCGCGAATACGAGATTCGGCAAAAGCAACGTCCTCCGGTATTGCTTTGTCAAGATGATGACAAACCATTAACATCTGATAGGTTCGAAGTTAACTGTGAGCCAGGGAGCAATAAGTCTGGAAATCAAAGCGCTTTTCTTACGTCAAGATGCTCATCAAGAGTGTTGTTTGTAAAAGGTCTGGTCGGATTGGTGGATGAAGGAAGCACGTTATCCTCACGGCACACGACGATGATATCTGGAGCGTGGCCTCCGCCTGCACCTTCTGTATGGTATCTGTGTTGATTCAACCATTAATTTATTTCAGAAAAGAAAAGAAAAAAATGTAAACGGGCACGAACGTATGTATGACGCGGTTTTTGAAAGCTTTGATTGTATCTTCCACGAAACCTGATTCATTCAGGGCTGGTGGATCGATGGATCAGGGGGAGGTCTCAATTGTGACTCAGCGGTGGAAGGAAGAATATTTACTATCTGTGTGAATGTTGCACTTCAGAAATACAGACCAAGTTAGGATGAAGCTATGTTCGAACAAAACGATTTGGGGAAAAAATACCTGAATATCGTATTTATCGCACACTGTTAAGCAATTATCAATCGCGCCCGGAGTGCAACCCCAATCCTGTTGAAAGATGAAAGAAACAAATCCAGTAAGTGATGCCTGGTCATATGTTACTCTTTGTCAAGGTACCACCCTCTGGAACAAAAGATAAAAAGAGACTCGGTGAAAATTACAGGCCCACCTCGTGCAACTTCAAGCCACCGACTCCTGATTGAACTTGATTCACCAATCCCTCCGGCATAGAGTCGTTCCCCTTCCCAGTCAATAAAATGTTCATGGGAATATCATCGGTTGCTAGAAGCATGTTCCTCTAAGAAAGAAGGCGCGTCATGGTTGGCTAGAAAGCGCGGGCCTTCAGAAGGATCAAACAGGAAGAGAAACACAGTCGCACATACGAAGCTTACTTACAATCAAGGTTCGGGATGGTGTACATGTGGTTGCGTTGGTTCCGGCGACCGGGCCAGTTCCTCCGCCAATTAAAGTTGTTGTGCCGTTTGATAATGCTTCCGGACATTGCTGAGGACATATAAACTATCATTTGCACATTGAAAGAACGGATGAATTCTCTGAAGTATTCCACGTATGAAAACACCCAGACAACTCACGTGAACGTGAGCATCGATCGCACCCGCCGTCACGATTTTCCCCTCTCCAGCAATCACTTCAGTGTTGACCCCAACGACCATTTGATCGGAGATGCCCGACTGGACGTCTGGGTTACCAGCTTTTCCGATTCCCGAGATCCGGCCATTTTTGATGCCCAAGTCTGCCTTTTTTTTCAAGTCAGTAAGACTCAGACAAAATTAGTCTTCAACTTGGCCATTGGGATCTAACTTCACAATTACCTTGTAAATTCCAGACCAATCCAACACTAAGGCATTTGTTATTACTATGTCTAACGTCTGAGCATCGAATCTACCGGTAGCTTGGCCCTTTTTGAGGTAGCGCCATGATAAGAATATTTAAGTTCATTTGCTACGCGGCGCGAGCACGTATTTTTCTGCTTACCATCCCTTCCCTGACCACTTTGCCTCCGCCGAATTTTAGCTCTTCGCCGTAGTAGGTATGGTCAAACTCAACCTCGACCCAAAGAGATGTGTCTCCGAGACGAACTTTGTCCCCTGTTGTTGGTCCAAACATGCTGAATGAAATTTGTGGTGTCAAATGCTGGACGGAATGTTTGCGTGACAAAAAGGATACGACAGAGCTCGGTTGGAAAACTCACTAGGCATACGCTTCTCTCGACATCTCAAATCCTTGTAGAGGTCTGTCAACGTTGATTGCCGGCCGATGCTCGAACCCTTTAGCCACCAAACTTTGCACCAGCGCACCGATGGCCGGGACATCATTTTTCTGCAATATTTGGCCTTCCAGACCATTTCCGCCGGTGATGTGCCCACTCCCACCGATCTCGACCAGCGTGACCATTCGTTGATCTCCAGGCTCAAAGCGGACCGAAGTGCCCGCAGGGATATCAAGACGATGACCCATGGCCAGGTTACGATCGAATCGCAAGGCCGGGTTCGTAAGTGAAAAATGATAGTGCGAACCGACTTGGATTGGCCTGTCGCCGGTATTTGTGACTTCAATCCTGATTCTCGATCGGTCAGCGTTAATGCTAATGAGCTTTGAAGCCGCAGTGTCAGTCGAGCCTTTCACCACAATCGCTCCGGGTAGATCATGCTGCAAGGAAGGTTGGACCTCATCAAACCGCAGGTACTGCGGAGGAGGGATAAAAGAGCCGTAGAGCGCTAGCGAAAGGTGTGGATCCCGACCACTCGGGCTGCAGATCGGTGAATGGACTGTTACAAGGAAAGTACCATCGGGACTATGAGTTGGTAAAATGTACACGGCTAGTTAGCTCAGTTCGATCATAAAAGATACAGTCAATGAGGATAGGGATGGAAGGGAGTTTGAGACGGAGAGAGGGGAAACATGCAAAGTTCCCTCAACTTGGACCTCGTGCAGCAAGCCCGGAACGGAGGCTTGCACATGACGGAAGCCCAGGATTTCCTTTCCAACCTGCATGAGTTGAGAGACCGAAGATTGTCCATCACGAATCAATCTGGAGATACACAGGTAGTTGATCATTTTAGAAAAGAATCAAGTCGCATCTGTGCTTTTTTGGCGATTCGGTTTGTGGACTCACTCCTGTAGAACGCAGGCTATCAAGGCCGTCGCCTCAGATAGGTTCAGTCGGACTCCTCTGGCCAGTCTTCTTTGAGCCAACAGACCGGTGGTCGTCAATAGCAACTTGTCTTGATCCTTGGTACTGAGATACATCTTGACGAAAAGATTCGAACAACGCGAAATTGCTGAACGCCGCGAGTAAATTGCCACGACCGATGTATGTCTGGATCCACTTGTTCGCTCTACGAGCTCCAACAAGTTCTACGCGACCGGCCACCGGTGCAGATGGCCTGATTTACCTCTAGCCGGTCAATCCGTGTGAGCTCAACCTAGGTCATCAAGCTCAGGGATATTCCGTGCCTGCATGGATGACCAATCCGGCCTCCACATGGAAGCCATGAGGCTGAGCAACCGATCGCAGATTGAAAGCAGTGTTTCTGGCAAGCACATAGATACTGATAGTAAGCTGCAGCCAACCAATGATGCTCAGTTTGCCAGTTTCTTTAACTTTGGAAATAGTAACATACACCCTAATTTTTCATTTTTTCTTTGGAATCACAAATGTTTGCAGCTAAATACTTGAAATACAGAGGATTTGGGAAGAGGTGATACTAGAGAGTATGCTTGGGTTTAGAATTATATGAGGGAAGCAGCTGGCAAGCACTTGA
>LAVV01009058.1:0-34796 GCA_001263375.1 Puccinia sorghi
TTGGATTTGGATTTTAAGGGGGATGAGGTGTGATGGGGTGGATGAGGCAAGTTGGGATGACTTGCTTTGCTTCAGCCTGTCATGCCAGCATTTTCGGCCAGAGCGTCTTGCCAAAAATTCCCCCGCAAAATTTTTCTTGCCTGGGCGGGATTTCAACTTTAAAACCCCCTAATAGTTGATTCACCCAGGCTCACCTCTCTTGCCGTTCAGGTTTGCGAGCTGCCCTTTCTTCTCTCCTCTCTTGTCAATCCATTTCACGCTCAAACTGATTGTTCTCCAACTCTCTACGTCACCGGGCCCGTCAATCCAGCTCACATTGTTTGGCACGATCCTGCTCACGAGCTTCCCGTTCCATTTGGCGTTCGAGAGCTGTAGGAATTAGTGATTATTCTGTGACATGTCTCTTGTTTCATTCCCGCTTTTCATTCTCTTCATTCCATATTACCACTCTTGTTTTCTTCATCCTCTTTCTTCCTCACTTCACAACTAATCACTCACTCCTCAAGATCACAACATCACTTCTTCCTCAACTAAACTCATCAACTCATATCCTTCCTTTCAATCTTCCTTCTTCTGTCTAGTGATAATCTCATCTGAATCCTCAACATTTTGCCACTAAAAAGCATACCACACCGGGGATGTCCGAAATACATGTAAGGAAAGATGAGAGAGAAGTCGGAACAAGGAAAATAAGAGGGGAGACTGGAGAGGGGCGTAGGGAATGAAGAAAAAAATGAATCAAGATTAGTAGAACAAGGGAGCAACTGGGAGCAGAGTGTAGAGTGGTCTAGGGGGCCTGCTAGTATTCAAGACTGTAGTCGGTAGTGCCATCGTGTTCGTCAAATCCACCGCCGGCATCCCAATCATCGGGACCGCCATCTTGATAGTCGAAGCCCTCTCCGTCGCCACCGCCGTCCCAATCAACTTGACTGCCATGTCATCAAAACCATCATCCAAATCATCTAAGGTACCATCTTCATGGTCGAAGTCACTATATCCCCCACCATCTTCGAGTGAAGTAAAATCACCATCTTTCTTGTCCAAGTGATCGAGGCAGGTCCTACTATCTCTCGCTAAATTGGGGTCGCGAGTCCCCGTTTAGCGAGTCCGCTGGAGATGCTCTCAACAACACTTTCGTTCTCGGGAGGGGGTATAGCAAGGATGAACTGCATGCCGCGTGCTGCGGCTCCGCTATACTATACCGTGAATGTTGTCCCTCAAATTGAGCGGCTGCAGCAATAAATGGAAGAGCGTTCAACACCCATGGAAAACTGAAGCACGAAAGCAGACGGAAGCAGTTGTCGCTGTTGAGACTTGTCAATTACACTGTTACAGCCATGAGAGACTGGAGGTGGTTGTCGGATGTGTCATTCCCTCTGGAGGGCAGAAGAAGAATGCGAAGCGCAGATGAAGCGGAAAGCACTCCATCCCATGGGCCAGCCAGCCCACAGATAGGTCTATAAAGAGAGCCCCCAACTCGCCAGGTCTTGCTTTCCCCCAGTTCATCATTCACCAGTCTAACACCTCCTGAATTTTAACGCACTTCCTACCACAGTCACTCCTTTAGCTTAAAGACCAGAATGATGTTCTCCTCCGTTTACATTGCTTGCCTCTTGGTTGCCTGTCAGTTTGAGCTTCCTTTCCAGAACTCCTTGGCAGTGTTTACGAAACTGACATCAAGCACTGTGGCTTTTCCTTTTGTCTCGTGTTTTTACTTCCAGCCGGCATTGCCACCCCCACCCCGTGAGTGCAGCACTCTTCGCCACACTTTGTGCTCACTTGACGCCACCGTGCTAATTTCTTTTCCCCACACACAGTTACTTCGCCTACTCCAACGACAACTCTCAGTCTGCCCGTAACCATGCCGATCAGGCCTCGATTACCCCCTTCGGAAGCAGCATGAGCAGCTCCGACAGCGCCAGCTCTTCCGCTAGCCATAACGCCGGCTCCGGCTTCATCGGTGGTGCTGGTATGGGTGGCGCTGGTATGGGTGCGCTGGTATGGGTGGCGCTGGTATGGGTGGCGCCTTCGGTGGTGCTGGCATGGGTGGCGGCTTCGGTGGAGCTGGCATCGGTGGTGCTGGTTTCGCCGGTGGTATGGGCGGTGGCTTTGGCATGAGCCAGCAAAGCTACAGCGCGTCCTCCGTGACCAGCAGCTTCCAAAGCATCAACAGCATGATTGGCCAGATGCAATCCATGCTCGCAGCTGGGTCGATGACCCAGTCAATCGCCTACCAGCAGATGCAACAGCTTGCCCAATCCTTCCAGATGGCATTGTCCCAAGCCACCGCTTGTGGTGCTTGCTTCGGTGTAAGTCTTGCCGTACCACTCACAAGCTTGTTCTTTACAGTCGCTAATGAACCTTCTTCTCTTGTTGCACAGGGTCAGGGATCTCAGTTCGCCAATGTCGCTTCCAGCACCATGAGCCAGTTCACCAGCTTCATGAGCCAGATGCAAAGTGCCTTCGGCGGCAGCTTCAACCAGATTGCCTCGCGTAAGTTCAACTCGTTATCTGAGTCCCAGACTTGATGTCCCATATTCTGACGACCCGTCTTTCAAATTTCAGCCTTCGGTGGTCTCAGCAACAGCTTCCAGTCCTTCTTCCAACAGGCCTCCAGCTCCAGTTCTTCCTCCTCATCCTTCCAAAGCTTGATCCCTCCCGCTTTCCCCTCGATCATGCAAGGTGTGATGCCCGGCCTTGCTGGCGGCATGCCCGGATTCCAACAGAAGTAGATTCTAGCTCCATTGTCTATTTCTCTCTCTCCTCTCTGGATGTCATGTCCACTTCGTCTTCACCCTACCATTCTGCAAATGAAATAGACATTCTTTGATCTGTCTTAATACGCGTGCTCGCGACTCCTCTTTTCGAAGCCTGGAGGAAATGAAAGCCCGCAATGATCGCTTTGCTCCGAGATTGTTAAGTTGTAATCTGTGAACTGTCCGATGGAGGTCGACTGCGGAAGAATCGTTCCTTGCGCCTCAATGACCTAGCTATTGCCGGTCCCCCGACATGGCGATCAATCCGTCTTGGTGTCTGTCGGTAGCACATCCGGATGTCTCCACACACAGTCCGGGCCGCCCAATCCAACCATCACAATCCTTGGAAGGCGTGTACACTATGCCGAGGGTACTAGCTTGGCTCTCTCAACACCATCCGACTCGATGTTGTTGAGCACCTCCACCCCGGAGCGGAAAGTGCGCGTGCAAAATTTGCGAAATGCATTACCAACTTAAGTTTAAACCATCATCATCTTATCGCAGGGAGGTAATACCTTATTCAAACATCTTCCACCTTGCTCCTGTCTACTCCCAGGCAGCCATCGACCTACCCAGCAGTTTTGCCTTTTCCAATCACATTGAAGCAAAGACTTTTGATAGAAAATACTATCAATTCCCAGGCAGCTACGCTGGCAACATCTCCAGCAATCAAACAATGGCTCTTTAAAATTATATCCTGCTCATGGAAGAAGACCAGGCCAAAAATTAAGTTTCACAGGAACGTGGTGGACTGGTGGACCAGGAAAGGGTTGTTTTGAGAATCATGTGGTCTGACAAAAAATCCACATCATGGGTTAGCTTGGCACAATCAAGACACGGTCTCCAACTCAATTGATGAAAGGGAAACCGTAGGGACTGGGCTGACAGAGACTATGTACAACTGCTGTGCCGCATGATTTAGGGTTTAGGGTGATGACAAAACAGTTAAAAACAAGGTTAAGATGACAAAATACCTAGTTCAGTTTCTAAACATGTCCACCATCCTCAACGGTTTCTCAGGATGTTGAATGTGGGTGTAAACAGCTTAACTGGGATTATTATTCAACCTATTATATGGAAATTGGCTTTTTTGGTGTTTTTTTCAAATGAACCAATGTAATTGGTTGTAAGAATGCAACATGATGTCATGGGGAAATAGAATAAATTGAAGTACTGAAATGAATCACCAGGCCAAAAACAAAGGCAACATGTACACATTGCCTTGTTAAGTACAATTTCCAAGGGGCCCCTTTGTACCTAGCAAGGCAATGTGTGCACATTGCCTTCACTTTGGGTCTGGTGAACGAGGGTCTTCAACATGCAACCCACGGGTTTTGAAGGTTTTCCCAAAAAGACTTATTATTAATGTTTTTGGCACTACACCTGGCTTTCTGAATGTTTTTTTTGTGGATTGCAAACCAATGCATTGTGTAATTTGAATTTTGTTTCACACACTTTCAATACTTGAAAACACAATAGAATAGTTTATTTTAGGTTAAATGTAATAAATCTCCCTTTTTTGGGGTGTTGTAAAATAAAAAAAAAGAGCTTTATTGCCTTACACCTGAAATAAGCTATCCCATTTTGTTTTGAAATATTGCAAGTGTGGGAAAAAAAATTAGAATGACCAAAATGCATTGATTTTCAGTCCACCAAAAATAACATCCAGAAAGCCAGATGTAGTGCCAAAAATATTTCAAGTAACTTTATTAAATCTGTGGTTTTTATAATTTCAACCAGAAGCCAGACTGACAAGAAGAGGAAATAGTTAGAAGTGAAGCAATGAAGAATGCGTAAAATAAGAAAGAAGAGAAAAGAGATTTACCACCAAGTAATAAGAGATATGAAGGAGACAACAAGATAGTTGATGACACAGGATAGAGGAAGTAGACACAGAGCTATAGAGAGAGAGAGAGTAGAATGAGAGATTAGCAAGTGAATGTTGAGTTTCAATGATTGTCTTCTCACCAAGGGACTTGCGGCGCTGTACTGAATGATATTTACTCCGAGTCAAGTATTACTGCAAAAAAAACTTGCTCAACTGCCTGCAGTTGACATGCAGCATGCTCCAGCAAAGCTGCCATCCAAACTCCACACATGTTTGCATATGTAGATGGTTTTTGCAGTCTGCACAGTGACTGTGCATCAATGCTTTGTTGAATCAATTTAGGAGAGTGGTTGGAGTAACAACAGAAGCTTCCTGGGAGTTTCTGCATGTAAAATGCAAGCAGTTGAGCAAGTTTTTTTTGCAGTGTATGAGTCAAGTCAAAGAGATATTAGAATAGCTTTAACGGAACAGACTCGAGGATTCCAAGTCAGAATAGAGAAGAAGGTTTTTTAAGATAGGAATGGTTAAGGTTGAGAATAGGAATAGTATGAGATTGTAGTTGTGAGATTGTTGGGGTAATGAATGGAAAGAAAAAAGATGAGGTGAGAGAATGATTGACAAAGAGACTGTTTTGAGTTGAAAAATAGATTTCAGCTGTCATAGGAGTGTTCCAGCAGCCGAGTTTCAACAAACTTTATATGAGAAAGATAAAATTGACCATTGACTTCTGCACCCTGAAAGGTGTAGGAAAAAAGTATATTACACTGCAAAAAAAACTTGCTCAACTGCCTGCAGTTGACATGCAGCATGCTCTCTCTAGCCAAGCTTCCTTCAAAACTCCACATGTTTGCATATGTAGATGTTTTGGCACAGTCACTGTGCAGTCTGCACAGTCACTGTGCAGTCTGCACAGTGACTGTGCATCAAAGCTTGGTTGAATCACTTTTTGAGAATGGGTGGTAACAACAGAAGCCTCCTGGGACTTTCTGCATGTCAACTGCCAGTTGAGCAAGTTTTTTTGTTGCAGTGTTATGATCAAAAATGTTTCAATTTGAACAACAATAAAATTAATGAAGAATAATCTGGATTTTAAAACATTCAACATGCAACCCACCCTTCAAGCATGGGTTTTGAAGTTGCAACCTATACCTAGTTGTGGGGACCTCCATTGGGAAACCTTCAAAACTCATGGGTCCAATGTTGAAGACCCAATGAATTATTATGGTGTAAGATAACACCATAATGGCATCATTGGATGTAAGTAGATTGCAATAAAACAAAATCCCCCATGTAGCTTCCTGGGAAACCTCCAGAAAATAAAGGGTGGCCTTCTCTGGCCTTGAGATGGATCCTCAGTGATTTACCCAAGTATACAAATGACTAAGTCAAGTGAATAACCTCCTCCTACTTTGAGGATAGTGTATCCATCTATTCATCACCAACTCTTTTTACCACTGGAACTTGATCCTGTCTCATTAAAATACCCATTTATAAGCTTTCTCTAATTCCTTGAAAGTAGTTGATGTAAAACTAACAACTCTGACAAGTAGCCAATCAGTTCAAGTTCTTGCCAAATACTCTTTTCCAATCCTTCCTATAAGCACAGCCCAGCTGTCACTTCTGTCTTCTTCACTTGTATATCAAGTAAGTTGATTTCAAAGAAGTATTTCCTATGTAGAGCCTTCTGTAATTGAGGCCATGAGGATAGCAGAGTTTGACTTGTGTAAAAATACACCTGGTAGCAGAGAGTAATTTCTGCTTTCATTTAAACTTTGGATAGATTGCTAAAACCAGAACCAGAACTGGAAGAACAAACAGATCAAAAATGTGAAAAGAATGATCAAAAGAAGAACAAGATTGCACCCTTGAATGATAAAAACAATATCAAGACAGACATCTGATAAAGAGACAGAACAGGAATATGATGGGCAAAGGGCTGAGATGACTTAAGGAAAAATCCGGTCATTTCTCACCAAGGAGGATAGAAGCTAAGATGGGGAAGCTTGAGTTTCCAAGGAGTACAAGTTGAGGAGTGCCAGGATTGAAGGAGTACTAGTTGAAAAGTGCAAGGATTTGAAGAGAGTTTTTGAGGATTGGATCATAGAAAAAGGAAAGGAAAGAAAGGGAAAAAATAAGAAAAGTGAGTCTTGATTTTAGATGATGGAATCAAAGGTTGGAGGAAATAATTTTTAGGATTCAAGTAAGGTTGAGATTGAAGGGAGATAGAGTTTAATCAAAGAATGAATAGGGCTCTTGAGTCAAGGAAAGATGTCCATCAAGCTTTCACAGCTAAATGTCACAAAGTTTCAACATCATTAACTCTCAGCACAGTGATGTTAAAGTGTCAAACAAGGCACTTCTTGATACCCATTTGCTAACACATCCATGTGAGTCCTAACAGAATTGGAGGCAAAACAGCACACACAAGCTGTACATAATCAATGTACTCCATAAACCAACACATTAGCAATGTGTAGATAGCTCAATGGTTAAAGCATCACTCATGAAGACTGAGGTTGTGGGTTCAAGTCCCACAGTACACAACATTCCTTTTCACTTTTTCAATAAGTGATAGTACTTGACATACCCATTGCATCCCCCAAGTTTCACATATATAACTGAGAACGTATCACCAAATTAACAACTATCATTTACAGAACACACTCATTACACAACCAACGGAACACATACCCATACAACCAACCCACTACACTCAATCAAAGGTACATGTACCCATGCATGCAGGTTCATGCATAATATTTTGGTCCATTTTCCAAGATCTGAACCAATTTAGTGTGTTTGGTCCAAGAAAATGACTCATGCAGGCTCATACAGTCTATTTTAATGAATTCTACTTATCCTAGTTTGTTTGTGGCTGTGCAATCATCACCTGATCTAGGATATGAGCTATTATAGTTTATTTTACTCATCTGACACCAATTTTTGACAGGCTGTGCAAGCACATGAACTGGTGGCTGTGTATTTTAGTTCAGTTTTGCTTGTACTAGTGTGCTCATTCCAGGCAAGAAAAAATCCCTCATTCTGGCTAAAATATCTCAATAATGAGCATATAGGCCAGCCAAATCCCCTCACTCTTGTCTATAAAAGACTGTATATTTTTTGTCATTCCCCCCTTCCTCACCCAATTTGCCCATCAGATTTTAGACATAGTCTATTAGTCTTTATCTACTATCACCAGGACCAATCAATAAGCACCTGATGACAGGTGACATGAGGCTACTGAACTGATTCAATTCAGTAGCCTGATCTCACTTGTCATCTGGTGATCATTGATTGGCCCTGGTGTATAGCACTACCTTTCTGGTCACTCTATATTATTATTAGTCCCTCAATATTATAATTTTACAATTACATACACCATAAAATAACTTATTAAAAACCTCATACCATCAACAAACCGCTTTATAAATGTTTCATAAGGCCCTGGGCTCAAGCCCCAATCAAGACCTAGGTCTGACAGGTTCCTTTACCATTAGGTTATTTCCCCTTTCAAACTCAAACTTTTTCTCAATTCATAACCCCCCATCACTAGGACCTGTCTTCAATCCCTGGTTGAAGCACTTGCTCCCACATCTCACATCTCACATCTCATTGCTCATTACTCATCACTTATCACCACTCATCATTATTCATCAGTCATAACTCATAAAACCCTATTATTCAACACCAACCTCTGTTCAATTCCAACTCTCATAAATAACCTCATCCACTATCCAACACACCTTTTTTCATCTATCCAAACTCAAGCCACTTTCTCAACAACAGCAGTATCTTGATACACCCCTCCTATCACTTTATTAAAACTTCCAATCCAAGATTTTGGGGCTTTTTTAGTGCTTAGAACCACAGAAAGGAAGAGGTATCCTAATTAATCACTTTCTACACTCAGAAAAAGGTTTTCAATGACACTTTTGAGCTTTACACCATGTTAAGTCTAGCTTGTTTATCATATTTTCCAAAACATAAGTCCTTGAGCATGAATCACCTCATTTTCCTTATGATCCTTCACAGTCTTTTGGAATTTAAATATAATTTCAAGAAAAATTGGATGAGAAAAATATATATAAGATTTACTTAGCAGGTGAAATGAAGATCTGACTTATTCATATTGGAAGTATGATAACCGGACCTGGGAAATACATCAGGTTGATTGGTGAGCTTGAAATCACCAACTTCATTCTGAGTTCAACCTGACTTGTAATGTAAAAGCACTTGCATGTAAGTGCCATGGAAGCACTCCTGGTGATGAAGTTAACTCCTCTTCTTCTTCTTTGGCAAGCTATTTCTCTTAAATTTTTAATGAGAGAGAAGAGAGTGATTTAAAGGGGGTGGCCGTTTTAATTACAGTAACCATCTTTCTGAAAAACAGAAGGCTCAAGGACAGGTGATCAGATGTTCACAGGCCTGCTGGTAAACTATCATAGTCAAAGCAGAGTCATGAGCATGCTTAAGAGGGAATGTGTGTAACTTAGCAAGAATTGGATAAACAGAAGCTGAGAAATTCCTGTTAGTCTTAATGTAGATACTAATTATAAATTCCAAACTTGGATTTGTGTGGCAAATCTAACAGTCACCATTTTCCATAATCAAAGAAATTTAGGAATTTGGATTTCCAGATGAAGGAGATGGGAAGTCCTCCTGGATTGGGTGCCTCCATTTTAATACATGGCAAATCAAGTCATTGACTCTGAATTTTTTTTTATTGTGTTTCCCCTTTGATTTTTGATTCAGTGTGATAGTTAAAGGAGAAGGGTGGAGCATGTTATGACTTGGTGGGATATTTCCTTAATATACAATTTATAAGATCATTAAATTTTCCACTTGATAAAACAAAATTTTATTGAGGTATCAATTGACCTGAGAGTTTGGCTTGTTCTCTGTTGGCAAGAATTAAGATTGAAGAGCACTTATGTTGTGACTGAGATGATAGATTGCTAACTGGGGAATGTACAAAGGTGCAGAGGGCGCAGATAATCCCCCAGTTGGGGAAACCCCTGGCAAGTCCCAGACGGGGCTACAAGATCATAACAACTTACCTTTGAATATACATTAAAATACAGTCAAGCAATGAGCATAACTTACTTTGACATTTACATGATCAGCTTTGCAACAGGAGATGTTTTCTTTACCCTTGCCATCAAAATTGAATCAAGTTTTGCCTCAAGAATTTCCTGGATTAGCTCAGTCCATTATGAGTTTCAGAAGGATGGTAACATGTTTCTCTTATTTAGAAAATATGGGTATTTTGAGAGTTTTTATTTTTGGGCTTCCCTGCTTTATCAATTGTTATCTCTGCGCATTTCTGGGTTCACCCTCATCAGTTGTTTTTTTGCATATCTTGACACAACCCAATCCCTCTGTGTAGAACAAGGGTGTACTATGGTGACACAGCTCACATGCCAATAATGCTGGGTGATCTTGATGCAGCTGATTTGGAGATGAAAGCAGTAATTTGTTTCTGAGATGAGCATAAAAATTCAATGTAGTTTTTCAAGCATGCTACAAGATGTCCCTCATGTGATCCCTTTTTTTTGATAAATTGACTTGTTTAACCTTGTGAAAAGTTATCTTGAACCACTACCAGAGATTTTCAGGAGATGCCTCCCACAGGAAAACTGAGATACATACAATTGTCAAAATCTGATCAACTAATTTCTTCATTATTGCAAAGAGCATGGTTGAGCATGTTATGGTATGGTGGGAATAAAATCAAATTATTTGAATTCTGAAAAAAGGAATTAGCTATTTGTCTGCCTTCTTGACACAAAAATTCTGTGTGGCATCCTTTTCACTGAGAGTTTGGGATTTTTTCTGTTTTAAACAAATCAAGATTGAAGAACCATCAGATTTCATATATCAAAAATAAATCCAAGCGCAGATACAGATTACTGACCTTGACATCTACTTTAGAATTGCAACAGAATTTTTCTACATCCTTGCCAACACAAATGTAACTTTCTTTGCCTTTCAAACTGAGTGACATTGGCGATCTCACTGTGCATTTTGGGGAGAATGAGAGACGGAACACATTCAGTCAAGCCAGGGTATTATGCCGGAGCTGATTATGAAGTATGTATATAATTTGGAACTCACTTTCATACACCGGTGGATCTTTTGAATTCTTTGCGGCAACTCTTGAGCCGCACCAGCCAACCTTCTTGTCTTGGTCATTTTGCGATAGATTGTTGCAGGCAAAGGTAATTTTTAGGCCCAGCACCCCATGCATAGTAGCATAAGAAAACAAAGCAAAGAAGAGAAGTTTCATTGTGAGGTGTGCTGGAAGTATGCAGAGATTTCAGGTTGGATATAGCTCTTAGTGAGTTGATGGGTATAAGGTTGTGCAAGTAATCCAACGTTGCACGAATTGTATATATGAAGGAGTTGGAAAACTGACTAGAACACATTGGCAAGACTTGCCTTCTCTTATAAGCGTATGAGTCCCAGCTAGATCAAGCTGAACGTAGGGCGAGGTAGGTCTGTGGCTTGGTTGCGGGGTGAGGCATCGGGCTCCTTACAACCGGTTTCATTTCTTTCAACCAAACCTCGCCGGGATGGTCAGTTAGAGGCACTCCGGTTGGAATGTAAACTTGAACTGTCGCCAAAAAAATTTCATTGCCCTATTTGGGTGCTACGCGTTAGCGTAGCGGCCATTCCCGGTAGCGTTAGCGGGGATTTTCCGCCCCTACAATGGCGGAAAACCCCAAGGCTCCCGGGTAGCTTTAGCGGGAAAAAAAAAAATCGCTACGCTAGCGGTTAGCATAGTGGATTGTCCACTATGTTTTTGCCCCCCCGGTGGCGTAGCGGAACCCTGCTACACTACACTACGGCCGCAGCGCTCGCCCGGGTGGGATTCCTCCCGGCCGCAGAGGCCTGCTGTCACCTCTTCGCCCGGGAAGTTGAAGCTAGCTTTACGCTGCGCTACAGCTACAATAGGTCGTTGGGAATGATGGTTGTGGATGTTTCCAATCCCCGCCGATTGGCCTTAATCCAGACAGGAATCAAATTGGTGCCCATGATAAGCAAGCTGGGGCTTGGAATTGAGGAAAACCAGCGGAAGCGTCTATCATCCAGCTACACCGCCCGGCCACAAAGCCTTCCGAGTAGCAAGCGAATGCAAATCATTACGTTGGGGACTTGCCATGTTCAGATCACCATAGACAGTCGTTCAGTCGTCAAAGCAGCCTGAGGAGCAGCCATCCCTATGCCCCATGGGTAGCCTCATCTTCTGCGGTGGCAGCTATTCTTCAGAAGTTAGATATACTCGCATGTATCTTGCCTCTCCTATGGTTCCTCATCCACATCCAGTCTTTCTATCGTCCCCAATAACTCTCAATCAATCCTACTATCATTCACTTGGCCTCCGCTTCGGCTTCCTAATAACCACCTACTCACACCTCACGCCTCAGTCCTCTTTCTTTGTCCGCCATGTTTTCCAACGCAGCCGCCATGGGAAGCTTGTTTATTACCGGTGAGCCATGAAATTCTTGTCCAAAAAAAGAATGATTAATGGGACCTACGAAATGATGGCTGGAAGACGAGCTGACCTGACCTAGTGATTTGGAATACTTAGCGCTTTCTTTCGGCGCTCAGGCTCTCCCAGCCCCAGTCTCGCCGGCCCTGATCGACCGATCCCTCGGTGCATCAAGCAGCGAGATATCCATGTCAGCCTATTCCCAAAGCTCGGTCCAAATGCAATCTTTTGTTTCCAGCTGGCAATCCCTATCGCAGCAATTCACTCAAACAGAATCGGTCTTTCAGCAGCAAGCATCTGTCACCGTTGCCTACCAATCTGTACAAACCCTCATCCAGACTTACCAATCGACTCTAAGCCAGTATCAGGCTTGTAGTGCCTGTGCTACCGGCTTGGATCAGAGTGGTTTCCAAGTAAATTTTTCATTTCATTTCATTGCTTTCTATTTTCTATTTATTTTTCTCCCCATATTTCCAAAGGCGCGGTTGGCTAATTCCACTTGACCCCCAGACTGAGTTCAGGCAAACAGTAACACGGATGTATACATCTTTCCAAACCATCATTGCCACCGGCCAGCAACTCTACAGCTCTCAATGGTCGAGCCAGTTTGCCTGTACGTTTTCAAAATCCAATTTCTATAGTCGAAGTTCGGCCCAGTTGAAGGTGAACTGACGTTCAAAAAATGATTTATTTATTTATTTACTTGATATGTTACAGCGGCGTTCCAAGGGATGAGCTCCTTTGGAAACTTCTGTCAGAATGTCTCTGGCAATCTGAACATTGATTTGGGTGGTCTCTTGGGTGGACTTGGTCTCAACCTTGATCTGTTTTTGCAAATTGGAATCGACCTGGGCGGAATTCTTGGTGGTGCTTCAGGAGGCTTGCTAGGCGGTCTCCTTGGTGGTGGCCAGGGCGGTGGTTTACTTGGCGGCTTGCTCTAATGTTGTTTCAAAAATCCGCGAAGTGTTCACTAATATGTACTTCCCTTTACATTCCGTAAACCACTCCATGTATCATCCATTACATATTTTCTCTTGGCTTCGTGGCTTCTTTTCTTTTGTCGATACGATGCACATTCTGATGTTAAACTGCCATTCCAAATATTCAGGCCACATGTACACATCATCTTATATTTTTTCTTTCTCCCTTTCTGCTTTAAAGAAATCACATTTTAAGCACTGCAGTACCATCCTCAAGAATTTTATCTAAAATCATCACAAAACATTCACTTTGCGTCTGGATCATCAGGTGAGACAAGTCATACAAGTTTCACTTAATTTCCTTCACAGAAGCCACATTAAAGTTTAAGATACCAATAGTATTCTGATTGTTTACCCTAGATTTGGGAAGCCTGAAGCTGAATTCCTCAGACGAAATTTGGTGCAATTCTGGTGACTTGTAATCTGGAAGGAGTTTCTGACTGAGCTGATATGCCAAATTGGTCTGGAAAGAGAATGCATGCTTCTGAAGACTGAGAGCTTTTCTCTGCTGGTTTTGGGTACCATGTGATCTCACTGTGGAAAAATTGGATCAACATCCTGTGAGTATGCACTGTGATTCTCTACCAAACACTCCCTACTAACCTTTGCTGATTTTTCAACTCATCAAGAGATTCTGTTTTTTCTGATTTGAGTATTGAAATGTAAAAATGAATCTTGATATCTCTGCTCTATATGACTATCTCAATAGATAGATAGATAAAATGCTCCACTACTGCACCTAAAACTCCCCTGTACCTCTCACAACACTGCCAGCATATTTGGCTGGGTTGAGTTTATCCTAGTTAAACTGGGATTCACTCAACCAATTTAAACTTGGTTACTCTCAACCAATGAAATAGATTTCCAAGGTACCCCCCTTGGATTTATATTACATCAGTTGAGATGAACTCATTTTGAATTGGTTTATTGCATCCCAGTTTAACTGGGATAACCTCAACCAATCCAAATATGCTGGCAGTGCAACTCCCTGCTTGCCAATGATTTCCAATCCTGTCTGAAGATCACCCCAATCCAGCTTTCCCAGTGTCCACCTCACTCCTCAGTCCCCTGTTGCCAAAAACTACTGGCCCACTTCAGTTTATCCCCCACAGTGCCCTACACTCTGCCAGACCCCATCTAATCTCAGATCCTGTGTTTTGTTGTTAAATATGACCATACATTTTTATTACATGCAAGGATATTTACATTTTGTTTTCTAGAAGAAGTCCCATGTATTGTTGGAATTCTGTGAAAAATTTATTGCACAGGGAATTAGATAAAACAAAAGGGGAGGGAGGGGAGATTATCAGATGAGGACCAGGGAGGGTTTCATGGCACTGTTGCAGGGAAGTGCGATGACAAGATCCCTGCTGGAGCTTCGTATTTTCTGTTGTGGGACACAGGGAAAGGATGGCGTGGTTCTTTCTTCTTGTAGATGTGGATCCAGCGGTAATACCGAGAAGCGCAATATGGAAACATGTTGATTGATTTTGACACGGGCCATGATGACGAAGGAGATGTATGTTTTCTTCCAGTTTGAAGCCTGTACTTTGAAGGACTGAATGGTTTGGTGTTTGGGATGACAGGGTGGATTGGGATGAGAAGTAGAAGTATTCACAAAAGTTGTGGGAAGTGTTCTGTGCCAAGCGAAGTTCTCCTTTGCAGACTTTCCTCAAGAGTCAAGCCCAACCAGACAACTGCCCACCAGCCAACATGCTGCTGCTTCTCCACCAGTCTCTGCTGGCACTGCTACTCAGCCACCAACCACTGATCTACTGCTTCCAAACAACCCTTCGACAGCAACCATTCCTGCCAACTCATTCAAGCAACATCACCGATTCAGTCTTCTATCCACTCCTACCACCCGCTATCCCCTTGGCCGTCAAATCTCCCTGTTGAGTTTTCTTTTAATGGCTAGTTGACTTGCAAGCCACTGACCACCATCTCCCTTCTCAAAGATCTCTCCGCATGGCTTGCTACCGGTCAGGAGGGCGGTAATCGTGGATATCTCGCCGGTCGCTGGGCGCAATTCTGGCCAATCCAATTCCCTCAGAACACATTCGGCTATAGGCTAGCATGGGCGGGGCTGATCCAAGTCAACGGGGAGACCTACGAATTCATGGGGCGTCCAAATGAGGACTTTATCGGCAACCGCCATCGTCGTGCCATCCAACGAGGCTTCCGATACACTGCCAGCAGAAGCATCTTCGAATTCGATGCCGGCGGGGTTCACTTCCTCGCCACATTCTTAAGCCCAATCCCTCATCAGGGCGATCTTCTGCGTCAAAGCTTGCCCTTCAGTTACTTGACCATCGAGATCCTTCACGACACCCTCAAGCATTCCGATCGTGTGTTTATTTACACCGATATTCAAGCCGATTGGGCTTCGGGCGACCATAACGTCAATGCGACTTGGTCCATCGATCGGTTTAATCAATCCGTTGCTTACAAACTCAGTCGCCAAGATCAGCTCAAGTTCGCAGAGCAATTTGAATACGCAGAATGGGGTCAAGTTATTTATGCTACGGAAAACGTTTGTCTCTCTGTAAACTCTTGATCTTCTCATTTAATAAATCATCATTATGCATTCAGCTAATCCTGTTCTTTCCCCCCCCCCCTTAATTGCATCGTTTTTGTTAGATTCCATATCTTACCACGGCATCTGGCGTAGCATCTCAACTTCGATCCGATTTTGTGAGCCACGGTAAGCTGAATGGGGCCCAAGATGAAAACTATCGAAAGATTTCAGACCAGACGGCGGGGTTAGCGTACTCAGTTCCCTTGACAAGCACTAAAAGATCGGCCGTCTTCGTTATCGGACACGTCCGAGATCCCTATGTCCAATCCATCGAGAAGACCAAAGGGCACGAGCGAGAAGGAAAGCTGGACGAAAAATGGGGCTACTGGAGAAGCGTATTCAATCGGACTAACGATGCCATTGAGTTTTCCATCAAGGATTATCCTGCAGCCGTTCGAACGGCAGACATCATCGACAAAAAAATTGAGGACGATGCCCGCAGACTGGGAGGCGAAGATTACGTGGCTATTGCTAGCCTTAGCGCTCGGCAAGCCCTCGGTGGAATCGAACTGACCATCGGGAAAGACCAAAATGGAAACTATGATCCCACTGATGTCGCTGCATTCTTGAAAGAAATTTCTAGCAATGGCGACATGAGTGTAAGTATACTGACCCAAGCTCTTCTTTCCCTCTCGATGTGAACTAATGTGCAGGACCTGTTTCTTCTCATCTCGTGGTACATCAGACTGTTGATGTCATCTTCCGTGAGTCTTTCTTTTATATCACTACCACCGGTTTTGCCAGGGCATGATGAATACATCGCACTGAACCAAGCTTGTTCTCACTTCCAACAGCACAATTCCCAGCGCTAATATACCTGGACCCTCAATTGTTGAAATTGTTGCTCGAACCCCTCTTTAAGTATAGTCAAAGTGGGCTGTATCCTAATCGATGGTCAGTGACTCTTCAAACGACTGCTGTCTGCTTATTCGAAGGTTTCTCTTATGCTGTGCTCCGGATGTTTGAATCTGGATTCAGGACTGTCCATGATTTAGGTCGATATCCCAGTAAGTCGGTTCCCTTAGTCACTGGGTTACACTTTTAACATTTGGATTTTTGCTATCAGATGCGACAGGCCATAATGATGGTAAGGATGAACCAATGCCGGTGGAAGAAGCAGGGAACATCTTGATCATGGCACTTGTACGTTGAATTACCAGACATAGGATGAGAGAAATACATGTGCGCACATAAGCAAATTAACTGGATTGGAACTACAGGCATACTACCAAGTTACTAAGGACGACGATTGGCTCGCAAAGCACTACATGATCTTGAAACAATGGGCGGCGTTCCTAGTGGATGACGGTTTGATTCCAGCCGAGCAGTTATCGACGGACGACTTTGCTGGGACCCTGGCTAACCAGACCAACCTGGCGTTAAAGGCGATCGTTGGCATCGGGGCGATGGCCCAGATTGCATCCGCGAGCGGGTACCAGGAGGAAGGGTCTAGCTTCCACACTATCGCGCAGATGTATATTCAGAAATGGATGAAATTCTCTCTCAATAAGAGCGGCAATCATACCAAACTTGCGTATCAACTCGAGCACTCCTGGGGCACTCTCTACAATTTGTTCGGAGTTGGTCGTTTTTTTCTTTTTTTGCAGATTAGTCGACCCCATGATTTCTTTTTGGGATTTACTCTTCTTGTTTCTGCCCTAGGATCGACTCCTGAATTTGAAATTGGTTCCGGACCAAATTTACCGAGTCCAAGATGATTATTATCCACATGTCGCCAACCAATTCGGAGTTCCATTAGACAGTCGACATACCGTCAGTCCTTTATCTTTTCTCGACGGCTTGTGAATATAAGTGCGCATACTAATAAATAAATATATATATATATTCGTCCCCACACATACTTCTACGCATTTTCGTGCCACTCAAGTGGGCGAAAACGGACTGGCAAATGTTTGCCGCTGGGGCGGCTGTCACCTTCCAAACCAGGGACCTCTTCTTGAACAAATTAGTCCAGTACCTTCAGGCGAACAAGGTCAATGCTGGGTTTCCTGAGTTGAGTGGTTATTATATCATATGATCTCTTCTCCCTTACTGCAGATTTTCTTTTGTAATGATTGACATATATCACTCTTTTGATACGTGCCTCATTTATTCTTTTTTCATAGCCTTTACGAGACAGAAACGGCCGAATTTCCTGGCCGCTCAAACCAATCCACTTGGAGACTTGAATTCATCAACAGACCTGTTGTGGGGTGCGTGTAGTTTGGCTGGTTTTCTTCTTGTTTAAAATAGGGAGGGAGGGGCGTCTTGCAGAAAGTGGGGGGAAGATCTCAGATGGTTGCTGATGTACATGGGAGGAATGGCAGGGGACACTTTTCGATCCTGGCGTTAGATCGATTGAATAAGGCCAACGGAGTCACGGACTTCCCGTTCCGTAATCGACTCCCGAGTTCTGATGCCGACTCGCTTCGTGCTCATCATCACCCTTCACAAATCTTGATGCCATTATCCTTCTCCTGGATCGCTCTTACCGCTTTCCATTTGCTCTGCTTCTCTTGAGCTGTTCATCTGACTTGCCTTGATTCATCTTTTCCCTTCCTCTGTGTCATAATCCTCTCTCTCTCTCTCTTTTTGTCGTGCATTTTTTGGTGCCAGTTTCTCTACGCTTTCCCTCACACCTAAAAGCCTCCCCCTCAAAATCAAATATAAATTATTATGTTGTAATAGTGAACTCTTATCATGTTCGCAAAGACCAGATTGCCATTGGTGTATCTTGTCATCGATCAACTTATGATTATCTCAGCTCTCAATAGTAGATTCTAAGCTTGTGCTGTACGTGCTTTCTCATTTCTTTTGTTTCTTTTTTTACAAGTCTTCCAAGATAAGAAGTAGGATTGGGAACATGATGTGGATGATAAGTCATCTGAGCAGGGTTAGAAGAGTAGAAAGAATTTCTCCTCTGAGCTTACAACGAAATGGCTGGTGGTGTGTTTACCATCCCAAGGTCCCAGGCCCGCCCTTAATTCCCTTCGGACCTCCACTGATCGTCGACGTAATCCATCCGCCTTTGTTTTTTGGGAGGGGGGCGTTTGTCGGCCACATTGATACATGTGTATGTGCCCATGGCCGCAAAAGAGAGGCTCAGTCAGTCATCTCATCAGCCGACATTAAAAGTCCATGTGGGAATCGGCTTGACTATACACGGGGATTACTCTTAAAAAAAGCGGATTATTTTTGGGGTTTTTGTTGGGAGGCTCTTACCATAGAAACTGCCCTCCTGTGCCCTGGCCTCTTCGCCGTTGACGAACTGGCAGGATTGGAGATTTTCGAAGGTGTGATGAGAGAGAGAGCCAGAGAGAGAGAGAGAGAGAGAGAGAGAGAGGAGGGGATATGAACGGACACAAGAGAGCGCGCGTCCGGGATAGAAAGCGATGTAGTTAGCGAGCGGCAAGAAGGCAGGGGCAGATGGGTTGGGGTAGGTCCAAGCCACGGCGGATACGACGATGTGCGGTGTCTGAGCCGAGGAGATGCCGATATGGAGATCGTAGTAGGTGGCCAGTCCTTTCCATTCGCAGCGGGTGGCCGGCTGGCGGCTCGGCTGCAACAGGTCCATGGTGACATCTTGCGGCGGGATGTAGTACCTATAACATCATATATATACCCCCTCGGGTCTTCAGCTCTTTTCTTGTGTGTCCTGAAGCAGGAAGACAACCACAGCTCACGTCGGCGGATGGCTCGTCTCTAACACCCGCACCGCCCGTCGGCTCTCCGCCACCACCAGCTCCGACTCGGCCTGCTGCTGCTGCATCCCGCCAGACTCTCCACTCGGGCGCTGCCGATACACGACCCGGATCCAGGCTGACGTCGGCTCCACCGCCGGCGGGCGCGGGTAGTCCCATACCGATTCCGTGCGGCCTTCCACCATCGCTTCTCTTATGAACCCTCGATTCGTGCGCTGCGTTTATGTATATGGGAATTCACAACACTCCCGCCACAGCACTCACTTTCCATCTTGGCCAATCGTCCGCTGGGCCCCCCGCTGCCTCCAAACGGGGCCGGATTCCGGGGCCCTCCTATTGCGCACCCCCCTTGATTTCAGACTCAAAAACATGGCAGACCTTTTCTCGAACATGGCACTTCTTGGGGGGTTCTTTCCCCTCGTCTGGGCTGGGTGACCTGATCAGATTAATTGATTGCCTGATCATATAAAAGACTAAGGGGCAATGGTTTATAAATCCAGAGTAACACAAAACTCATTCTGGAGTGTCAATCAATCCCATCAATGGTGGTCCAGTTCCACTAAAAGTAAGATTATTTCTTGAAGCTGAACTTACCAAAAGTTAAATTTTGCTTAAAGTCTAGCACTACGTTTTTTTTTTTTTTTGGTTTTGAAAAAACATCTTAGTGTAGCAAGCTGTGGGAGGGGTGGGGGCTAGATTGTTTCTCGATGGTGGTATGGTTTGAGAAATCCCTGCCTCTTCTGGAAACCCCGCTTTTGAGCCTTCAAATTACAGGATATCACAGCGTGTCAGGTTACCTGGTATATCTGCACCCCCAAGTGCCCTGCAGGTAATCAGACACCCCCGTTCTGGTAACAGCTCCCAAGATCAGAAACGCGCTTCTTCGACTTGCGCAGAAACTGTTCCCAGGATCTTGGGAACAGTGGTACAGACCCTTACTTACTAATGAAAATCTCGTGTTGGACCACATTCAACGGATCAGGAGCAGGGGAGGCTGCAACTTTGTAATTCTGCTTTTGTTTTTTGTAGACTCAAGCAAAAAAAAGGGGGGGGGGATATTCTTGCAACGGAGGGTGTTATGTCGGACTCTTTTATATATACATAGATTTCTTCAAGCTCAGAGGGGGAGGAGAAGGGTGTTGCAACTTGAATCCAACAGAAGAAGTTACGCAAAGGTCTTTCTGTCGTCTATGATCTACTTTAGAGAGAAGAAGGATTAAGACTCGAAAGTCAAGCTAGCGCCGACCTTGTGGGCGTTGAGGCCAGCAGGCTTCTCGTCGTTGATGGCAGCGCCACTGACTTGCTGCGTGTCGAGGGCCAGACCGAAGCTGACTTTGACGCCCGGTCGGAGGGCCTGGGTGTAGCCCAAGCCCAAGATCCCTGTGTTGTTAATCTTGGCCTTGATGAACGAGGCGTTGTCAAGGTAGGCGCGTGTGCCCACCTCGAGCGAGATATTCTTGCTACTTGATTTAGAATCGTAGATCCTGTATAAAAAAGTCCCAATCACAAATGAGTCTCCACATCTTCTCTCAGATTTGTGTTGAACATTAGCGGACTTACGCCTTGGCACCCGCCTCAACATCTCGGTTTACTTTGTGGTAGTAAGATGCGTGGAAGGTCGACAAGTTCGAAAGGCCATGTAAGGTGATGGCGTATTCAGGAGCGGAGTATCCTACAATAGCGTTGTATTTCTGAAAGGCCCAGTCAAAATCAGCATTCCGAGGGAGAAGCGGATTGGTGCGCTGGGGTTCGCTTACGCTAATGGCAGCTTTTTGAACGTCATAGGTGGCGTCCCCTCCGACCAAGAAACCATCACGCCCAATGACAGCGTCCAGGGTGAACGATGGACCCTAGAGTAAGGTGCTAAGATAAGCTAAGATGACTGTCAACCCAGGAGAGTGACAACAGCTTGTCTTGGACTGACCCGGAACAAGTCAACCAATGTTCTGGTATGTAGACCGGGTTGCTTGTACGTGGCTGTTAAGGCAGCGTTCTTAGCGTTTGACACTGGGTTCATGCTGGTCGCCAAGTCCAATTTGAGACCTGATCAAGCCAACCGAGTCGATCATCAAATATAAGTAAAACGATCGACATTCTGATTTGCGATGGAGAGAGAGGACGTACCTTTGGCAATCTTGTTTTCAAGTTCGAATTGGGCCTTGACCAGGTTGGAAGTACTCCAGGTGGGAGTGAATGTGAGGCCGTATTTCGGTAACAGATACTTGGCCTCAAGATCGCCAGCAATGACGCCGGATTTTCCATCCCGTAGACCGGCTACCTAAGTACTCCGATCGAGGACCAAAAAAAGAAAAAAACGAGAGAGGGTTGATAGAAAGAAAAGAGAAACAATAATAACAACAACGTAAAATGAGAGAGAAGGAGGTAAAAAAAAGAATCATGGTTGATTGGTGGTGTAGGATGATGAAATGGTGTTTGAAGGATTGAAACCAACAGTCGGAGTTGAATGCGTCAGACTAGACCTGATAGTGAATTGATTCGATGGACGGAAAAGAAGAGAGGCAGAAGATCGACAGAGATCCATTTTCTTGACACGCACTTTGAAAACTACGTTATTGGGTGCTTTGGTTTTAACCTCGAGATTGGTGCCAGAGATGGGGTAGTCCTTTCCCAGAAGATCGTTGGCCGCCTTGCCAAGGTCTTTGAAGCTAGGTGGGACGGGTTGAGCGGACATGGTTGATGTGAGGAAGAGGATCCTAGCAACTAGACAGCTCAGTGGACCAGACAAGGGAGGCAAAAGACGAGGAAGAAGCGCTTACTTTCTTATTGTGCAGAAGTTTGATGAAGGAAATTGGCTGAGATTGCTGATGACGGAAGACTGCGCACACCGGCAAGTGCCGACTCATGCGGACTCACCCGCGGCGCAGCAACAATCAGCCCTGACCACGAAGGAAAAAATACTTTGGGGTGTTGAGCGGAAGTGAGCAATGAGAAGAGAACTCAAAAGAGATCATTACATCTCAACCACCCTACTTTGCCAGAGGGAAAGGGCTACGAAGATCTTACTATTCATGAGGTGATGTAAAGAAGTATACCGCTGCCAAAGTGATTGCTACCTAAAATGATATGACGTCTGGTCATAAACTATGGTGCTGTTTCAGTCATATTGACATTACCTTATATTCAGTGGATGCAGTACCATCTATGATACAAACCACAATGTTTTTAGATATAATGTTTGTTCTGGTAGATATAATCTTGATTTCTGGTAAATATAATATCAGTTCTGGTAGAGATAATATCAGTCTTTCCTGATGCAATTTTAGATTTATCAACCAATCTGGTTTCAATTCTGGATCCCCACATCTGATAAAATCATGGCATCAGTGTGATCTTCTGAGGAAATTTGGATGGAATATATTGGATAAAGCTGCTGGAAAAGGGTTGTAGAAACATAATTATACATGCAAAATGAAGCTCAGTAGCCAAGTAATGGAATAAGTAAAATGCACAGGTTGGTTTTATTTACAATTTATTGCATGAATCTCTAGGTTAAGACTAGTGAAAAAAGTGAACAAGATAGGAATTTTCTTGCACAAAAACCTTAGCTCCAGAACTGAAGAAAAAGGGAACCAAATACAAGTTGCATGAATTATGAAGAAAATATGTCAGAAGAAACAATGAAAATTACTTTCCAACTTAGTTACACAGTGACTGTGCATCAAAGCTTAGTTGAATCACTCTGGGAGAAAGGTGGGAGTAACACCAAAAGCTTTTGTGGACTTTCTGCATGTCAACTACAGGAATTTGAGCAAGTTTTTTTTTGCAGTTGCAATATGAGGCTAGTGTTGTGATTAAGATGATAGATTGCTAACTGGGGAATGTACAAAGGTGCGGAGGCTGAAGATAATCCCCCAGTTGGGGAAACCCCTGGCAAGTCCTGAGGGGGGTTACAAGATCATAACAGCTAGAGAGCATGTTGCATATGCGTCTCTCACCACAGGTTCAGATAAGCTGGCCTTCCTCCAATGTTGTTTGGTGAATACAGCAGATCTATAGACATCCAAAAGCAGAGAAAATAGTTACAGACCAATGGCAAAACAAACTAAAACCCTTTCAACCAATAAGGCCAAATAGCTGACATCAAGCTGATATTTATTTTCTTTGGCCAAGCCATAGAATCCAATCTCCTGGTACCAGTGACCAATTTTTATGAGCAGTTGAGTGGAATCTCATCTTTATAAATCCTATCATGTACATGTCACGGAACTCATACTTATAGTACGCAGGGTAAGAAATACAGAAATGTAATCAACCATGTAGGATCCAGAACCTCAGAGCCTATCTTTCTCTCCACAGAACCAACAATAACATATTAAAGGATCTGCATCACAGAGACAAATAATAAAAAAAAGAAAACAAACCTTCCAAAACCACCTCACACCCATCAATGGACTCAACAACCCTCCAACAACACCTGGTGGATTATTTGATGGCAGTCATCACTGAGGAAAAGAAAATCCACACCAAAGCAGGAACCACGTACCAGGTGGCTGCTACTGCTACACAACAAGGGGAAGCCCAAGCCCAAACTACCACCCTTGCCACACTCCCTACACAAGCAAGAACCCCAAAAAGGCATACCAGACAGGTTTGATGGGACATGGGGCATGAAATCAGAGGTCTATGCTATCCAAGTAAGTCTGTACATCACCAAAAACATGACCAGAGTCCCGGAAAACAAATCAAAAGTCTTCTTTTCTCTTGTGTATCTTATGGGCCAAGCAAGCCAATGCCGCTGATGATAAAAGTCTGCAATTACAAACTGGTGGTCTACCACAACTTAACCTAATCTTTTGAAGAAATGTACTATAATAAATTGAAAAAGATTAAAGCTGAGCGGACCCTCATCAAACTGAAACAGACCAAGTCTGTTGCCAACTACACCAATACATTCCACCTCCACACTCACCACACCAGATGGGGGGACACCCCTCTTGTGAGACAGTAGACCAAAGGTTTGAAGAGGGATTTCTGCCTTGCATTATTCCTGCCCGCACCCAGTTTTCCACCTTCACTGAGGTGTCCAACCTGGACCTCAAGATTGATAAAAATATTAGCGCTTCCAAGTCCCATGAACCCCTCACCACCCCACACACCGACCATTATGCAATGTATCTTTTGGCCAGGGCCACCTCCCCAGTGTGGAGAAGCACAGATTATGTGGGATGGGTTATGCTTCTAATGCGGCTGTCTGGTGTTTCATTTGCGTTACAATGCCAAAAGCACATTGCACAAGTATTGTGATAGCATAGTTACACACACAATGTGGACAGAACAGAAATATATGCGAGTGGCTGCAGGGCTTGCACATCACTTGTTAAATTATGCATGGAAGAATCTAGATTGTAGCTTGGGAAATGTGGCAACAGATCACCTGAGGCTGTGTAGACGAGATCTGAAAAGTTAGCAAGGAGTTCCCCTGCAGCAAAAAACACTCACTCTTCAATATAAAAGGACTTCTACCAGCCATATCCCCCACCTTCACAGACACCAAATCAGAGGAGCCTGTCCTGGTCTACCAGTTAGTAGCGTTAGTAGTGGTTAGTTAGTTAGTAGTAGTAGTGTTTCCCCTGTAATAAGGGTGAGTGGTAGTGGTCTTTCAAGAAACAATTTCTTCTATAAGGGCTTATTAACAGTATTTGCAACAAGAATAACAGTGGTAGTGGATTAGTAACTACAATTAGTATAAGTGATTTACACTACAGGCAAAATTTACTTTTCCCCAAGGTATATTGATGAACTCTCAAGGTATATTAATCATTTTTTCATTTTCTGTTTTTTTTTTTTTTCAGTTTGAAATATATATATTTTTTTTTGCTCAATTTATTTTCTTAGTTGTTGAGATTCATTAATCTGAATTCTAATATTGAAGACAATGTGAATTGATCTCATTTTTTTATGTAAATTCAATTCCTCCACACTATTTGCCTTATTGGGATCAACTGGTTTTTGCTTTAGTTTGAGGACAGTCCAAGACCTTGTGGTTGTTGCAAACTCAACCATACTTCAGTATATATCTCTGAGGTGGCCAGGTTCTTTGAGGTTTTTCCACTTGGAGTTTCTGAGAGCATCTCCAACGGAGCTGCTAAATTGCAGGCTACAATCAAATTTAGCAGCCCGCAAGCTAGTTTGGCTTCCAGAGGAGCTGCTGCAGCCAGAGCTTGTAATTAACAAGGATTGTTGCTGAGGTAGGCTGCTACTTTTGGCAGCTTTGGAAGCCATCAAAAGAGCCATGCGGGTTGAAGTGCAGCTGTACCCTTTGTCCCCAGTGAGTGCATTTGCTGTACCCTTTTGTTGGATTTTTCCTCTTTTTTTCTCTACTCATTCCTGAAATCCTTTTTCTTTTCTTCATCAGTAATAAATCTTCAAATTTTCATAGTAGGCATGATTCTTAGTAGCATGATAGTAATGAAATATCACAGCATTGTAGCCTATGAGCCCTTGTCTAGTAGTTATTTTCTATTCATTCTAGTCTCATAGAACTGTCTCATTGATTGTTTGTTTATGATTTTATTCATGATGTCTTTTTTATTCATTTTCAAAACCACAACTTGATCAGCTTGTACTTAGTCTATTTAAGTAGCATAGATACAAGCAAATTACACATTGGTTCTCTCATTCATTTTCCGTTGAGCCTTTCCAAAAAAGGACCAAAGCCTTTTTTTCCCCTTTATCTTGCCCCCTTATCTGAGTCATCAAGTCATAGCTTCAACAAGTTGTTTCTCAGTTGATTTTCCAGAGAGCGATAAACGTGGGTCAGGTAAAAGGCCACTGTATTGCTATTGGCAATGTTGAGCTCCTGAACCGGCAACAAATCATTAAACCATTCATGATTGTAGAAGTCAATTGGAAACACAGTGGGGGCTTTGGGGAAGAGGGTCTGAAGTAATTGTTGTGGGGTTCCTGGGGTCTTCTTGACTCAAATTCAGCAGCTTTTCTGAGCATTCCGTTTCACACAGGCCCTCTTCATGAAATCTTCACGGCGCACATCAAGGTGTTGGCTGCTTCAGAGCAATATGTTAGGTGCTTAACCAGGTAGACATCTTTCTTGTTGTTTTTCATCATCGCTGTGAGCTTTGATGTCCTTGAGGATAGTGATGTAACGCTTTGGAAAACCATTGTCTGAATTGAATAAATTCAGTAGCCTCATGTCACCTGTCATCAGGTGCTTATTGATTGGTCCTGGTGGGAGTAATGGAATTTTCTCTCACCCACAATGGAACAAAATAGAATGAAATAGAACTAGAAAAATGAATCAAAATAGGAGGGTTATAAAAGATAATGAACAAGGAGAAGAAAAATAAAAATTGGTGGAAAATTGTATGCAATATGCATATGGAGAGTATGAGTCTGAGAGAAAATAAGAAATCCAAGAAGGGGTTGAATTCCATGTATCTCCCAATCCGTCAGAGATATGGGGGTGGTTCCAGTGGATGACTAGGTATTATTTTGTCCGTAGAGTCAATTTTTGAGGTTATTATTGCTTTATCTTGGATGGCTATTGATTGAAGTCTAAAATTTTGATATTCTCCCTATGATAATTTTGAACCCAAATATTTCATGATACACTGTTGAGAACAACATCCTTTTCCATGGGCACCAGATTGGTTTACCAAGGAAAACAGAATTGCTCAGAAAAATCATCCAAAGCCATCACAACTTCAAACTGGCTGGCCACCCCGACGTTAAGACCCTCAGCCTAGTGCAACACTTCTTTACCTGGCCTTCAATCAAGGTACGTGGATGGGTGCAATTCTTGTCAAGGGAACAAACTTTGCTGGAAGAAACGGCTTGGATTGCTCAAACCACTTAGCTGGGCCTTGGACTGACATCAGCTACAATTTGGTTGCCGAACTCCCCTCATGTGATAGATTTGATAGTATCTTGATGGTGCTGGATCACCTGATGAAGATGGCCCATTTCATACCTTGCAGAAAAACACTCAATGCCAAAGGTCTTGCCCGTCTGATGCTCGAAAAGGTCTGGAAACTGCATGGCACCCAAAAAATATTGGCTACGACTGTGGCTCGATCTTAATCTCCCAGATCACCCAAAAACTGGACCGTCAATTAGAAAGCAGGTTAAACCTTTCAACTTCCTTAAACCCTCAGACTTATAGCCAATCTGAGATTACCAATAAAGCCCATCACACAATACTCACAACACTTCATCAGCTAGCATCAAGATGACTGGGAACAGCTGCTGCCAACCGCTGAGTTTGCCCACAAAAATCACAACCTTGTCTCCATCAGAATCTCACCATTCAATGCAAACTATGGATTCAAATTTTCCTATGGCTTTTTCCCCTCATCAGAACATTGTTTTACAGATTTTGAAGAAAACCTCAAGAAACTTAGTGGTCCTGAAACAAGCACAGGAGTCACTGAAGCGTCATTTCGATAAGCATGTCAGGATGAACCCAGATTGGAAGGTTGGGGACAAGTTTTGGCTAAACAGCTGCAACATATCAACTACCAGAAACTTCCCCAAGTTGGACAACCGGTGGCTAGGGCCATTCCCAATTTCCAAAGTAATTTCTTGCTCTGCATATGAACTGACTCTGCCTGCTGATTTTTTGGGGTGTTGATCCAGTACTCTGTGTTTCACTGGTTTGAAAGCATTGTGGAACTTCTCTAGTGGGGAGAAAGAGATTGGAAGGGAAATAGACAACTAAAACTAGTAAAAGTGTATGTAGAAGCTAAAGGTTCTGATTTAAGAGATTCCTTTTTATCTGATGCTGAGGTTGAGAGAGTTACACTAAGAAAACAAAGAAAAAGGTGTGTCTTCCGATAGTTCTTAGTGTATGAGTACTGTTACTGCTAGCTTGATTTTGTAACCCAAGAGGAGGATTTGACGGAGAAAAGAGGGTAATGGGGGGGACAAATCTGTGAGTTTCTCACAAAAAAAACTTGCTCAACTGCCTGCAGTTGACATGCAGCATGCTCCAGCAAAGCTGCCATCCAAACTCCACCTGTTTGCATGTGTAGATTTTATGGCACAGTCACTGTGCAGTCTGCACAGTGACTGTGCATCAAAGCTTGGTTGAATCACTCTGCGAGCAATGTGGGAGTAACACCAAAAGCTTTGTTGGACTTTGTCAACTGCAGGTAGTTGAGCTAGTTTTTTTTGTGATGGGAGTTTTATTTGGATTTGTTTGTTTTGCTGAAAAAACACTAAAATGATTTGGAGCACTAGCTATGGGTGTGTGTAGACAAGGGCAAGTGAAGCCCAGTTTTGTCCCCCACTTTCTTTTTTTGAAGACTGTACATTTATTGACCAGTCATGATGTGAATACAAAAAGCTAGCATCACAATGTGTTGCCAAGGAAAGTGGAAGAGTGCTCTGGTGGTCCTCATGTTAGATTTCATGCAAATATATGTAAACCAGTCTTGATGCGGATCAAACAAAATGTGTCACCACAACCAGTCGCTTGGAAGCACTGGGGTCTGAGAATATCAGGCATCAATGAACCTCTCAGGTTAACATAACAGTTGAGGAGAGGCTACAGTTGTCTGCTCAATATGAACCAAATAAGTATTTTGATAGCCCTCTTCCAATGATGTAATCACAGAAATAAGAAGACAATGGTCAGATACAACTTTCACAACAACACAAAAAAAAACAACATGTTTTTGGATACCAGTCATCCAACAGGTTGAACAGCTCTTGTGGAGATGAAATCAACACAAGAACTGGCTGTATGTAGAAAGTCTCAAAGGTTACATCAATTCCAACTTTGAAATTATTTATTTAAGATATATAAAAAGAAAAATAAGGGGGCTGGCTGAAATCATGATAGTCAGAATTCCATGTTTTCAAGCCAATGTCAATTTGACCACCAAATGAAAGTTTTTGAGACTGAATAGTTGCTTGAGAAGGAGGAGTAAATGTGAGTCAAATAAAATAAAAGAGGATGGATTTATGAAAAGTGATTAGACCTTTTTCATGGAATTTTTCATCCCCCATTGTTGTGGAATTCTTATACACATTAGATGGAGGAAGCATGGTAGCTCAGATGTTGAGGTTGTGGCCTTGAGCTACTGATTTCATTCTGGGGTGACTAAGGAAGTTGCAGGATCCTGGCTATCATGACAAATAGCTTTGTAACCAATGACACACCTGAAAAAGGAGTATCTTGTTTTATTCAAGTTTACACCAAGGGAAAACTTTAGAAAGTGGTATAGAAATAGTGCCATAAATGGTCCAGATGAACCCTTTGAAATTTTCATGGAACCTTCTTAACAAGTGCCAGAAATTGTCCCCTGGTGATATGATTAGATATATTCTTGTTTGTAAGATCCTCACAGCATCCTATTCATGAAGTTCTTCTCAGGGTGGCTAGGTGAATATTGTTGCACATCTGGAATTCAAGGATATGTTGATGCACCATTCCCAAATCAGGAGTGAAAAGAAACGGGGAGCAGAAGCGGGGACGGGGACGGGGGAGAGAGAAAGAGCAAGACGGGGAAAGACCGAAGCAGACCGAAGCACGAGCAGCGCCGGCAGAAAGGATTAGCCAACGACAACGTACTCGCAAGCTGCCAGCGATACAAGGACTCGGAGATGTCGGGGCGGATGGGAATAGAAGTAGCGATGAACCGGATCCAGCAGCTCCCCCAGCAGGCGAAGGCGGAGGCATACAAGGAAGTACTAGCGGAGATATTTGGGCGACCACGGACGGAGGAGCGGGTGGTGGAGATCTCGGAGTTTGTGGGACAAGTGGTGCAGGATGGCGTGGGCTTGTTGATCTCCAAGACAGTGCTCACCGAACTCGTCTCTCAAATCAACTCCCATCTTCCTTCCCACCCCAACGACCAGCACACCAACGAGTTCAAACGCGACCTCCTCCAGGCCGTCATCAACCTCCCCCAACTCGTCCAAAGGGCCGTCCGCTTCGAAGACCAAATCTCCCTCCTCAGGGAGGCCCTCGCTTCCTCCCTCGAACTCCTCGAAGATTGGAGCGAGGCCGCTCGCGCCTTGCAGGGTATCCCTCTCGATGGTACTCATCGGTCTGTCTCTTTTCTTCCCCCCCTCTCTTCTTTCAATTCTTCCTGATATATTTTTTTTCTTCTTCTATATCCCCAAATTTAGCATCGTTTCTCAAGAATATAAACTCAACACATATATTCGAATCGTCCGATTACTCTTGGAAGACGATAATGCGACGAATGCTGAAAGCTACCTGAATCGGGCGAGCTTATTGATTCCAGAATCGAAAGATGAAGTGAGTGATTGTGAAGGCCTGGGAGATAGAAGTGGTAAATTCTGAGATATCAGGAAGGAGTATTTTCTTAATCTAGACGACGATTCTAGCCTTCAAGTTATCACAAGCGCGGATATTAGATGCGAAGCGAAAGTTTGAGGAAGCGAGCAAGAAGTATCACGAGATAAGTTTTGCGAACAACCTAGATTCGGAGGAGCGATCGAGCTGTCTATCGGCGGCGGTAGTGTGTGGGGTGCTAGCGAGTGCGGGGCCAAACCGGACGCGACTTTTGACGAGTTTATTCCGGGACGAGCGGAGTTCGTCGTTGAAGGATTACAAGATTTTATCCAAGATGGTGTTGGGCCAGATCATCAAGGGACACGAGATGGTGGAGTTCGAGAAGCAGCTCAAGCCGCACCAGTTGGCCAAGTTGCCGAAGATACAAGAGCTATCGGAGTCGGAGTCGGAGTCGGAAGAAGGGGGGAGGACAGGGAAACAGAAGATGGGGCCATGGACGGTGTTTGACCGGGCAGTGATGCAACACAACCTTTTATCGGTGTCGCGGATCTACAGTCGGATCAGCTTCAAAGGGCTGGGCAAGTTAGTGGGGCTGAGCTCGCGGGCGGTGGAGGTGATGGCCCGGACGATGATCCAGGAGCGTCGACTGATGGCCTCCATGGACCAGGTCCACAAGCTCATCACCTTCCAGGACTCTCGTGATAAGGCCCTCGACCACAACGACCTCCTCGTCAGTAACGTCGCTGCCTCCGCCGAGCCTAACCCAAATCCTCAGACCGGCCTCCCAGCCTCCTCCAACTCCAAGCTCCAGCAAGTCGCTATCGCCCCCTCTCTTTTCCTATGGGACGAATCCGTGCGTTTTGTTTTTCTTCCCCATCAAACTCTTGTTCTGACTCCTCCCACACACACATATCACTCTTAGATCCGCAGAACTTTACAAAAAGTCGAAGCAATCCACCAACACATTGAGCACATATCCAACACGCCACAATAAAAACTGGACCCCCCCCCTCAAAAAAAAAAAAAACTCAACGCTCCTATTCAATGTATACATACAAGTAATGTACAAGGGACAGAGCTGTCTGCTCCCGATCCGAGAGAGAAGAAAATCCAGTGGTATGGAATGATGCTCGTTTAAGTTTTGGTGGATGTATCTGTTATCCAGATCATGTGATGGATGCGTACGGCGGGTCAATCTCGCCACTCATTGCGACAAAAAAAAAAAAAGTAACATGTGGCGAGTTAAGGAAACAAATCGGCACACACAGCAGAGAGAATTATTGAGTAGAAAGAGTGGGGCCGAGTAACTCATTCCGACCACCGTAGCAACCCGGCTTGGCTGAAGCAGAGAGCGGCACACAAGCTTGATGGTTCCTCGTCATCTCCAACAACTACAAACATGTCTCACACCATCCTCATCATCAAAAAGTATGATAATAAGCAGCAGGAGACTCCACAATATTGTTAACAGATTCAAGATGTGAACGATATGGCAGTGGTACAAATTATGCGCACCAAGGCGCTTTGGAGGGAGAATGAGTCTCTATATGTGTATATATATAATTAAATAACTGTGATAAAAAAATGACAATTGTAAAGATAGTGCATGTATATACCTATGCCTATGCTGGCGTCAAGATGTGGGGAGGAGAATGATTAAGTGACGATGTCGACGACGTCCGGAGGTTCATCATGGACGGTTTGGGTGCGATGTACCAGGAGGAGTTCGTGTTGGGGTTGCTCGCGACTGGTAGGCTGGTGTGGCGGGAGAGAGGAGACCTGGTCCGAGCTGGAAGCTGGAGTCATGAGGTTCTCCACTTGCTTGTCATCGGGCTCCGGCTGTAGCAGCTGCGGTAGCTCACAGCGCGTATGGTCCGTGTCCGCAAGACTCGCTGCCGTTTGTCTGTCCACTCCGTCCTCTTCTCCTTCTTCTAGATTCAACTGGTCAAACCACTAGTGCAAAGTAGATAGATTAGTGGCAGTAGGAGAGGAAAAGAAGAGTCGAGAACTGACAGGATGTTCAAGGGCTTCCTCGGCCGTCCAACGTTTCGAGGGGTCGGTTTGTAAACAACCGAGAATGAAGTTCTGGGCATAGGGCGAGATGGCGAAGCGTTTTGGGAACTTGATCTCCTGTTCCGAGTCGTTGAGGAATTCCTGGCCGGACAGATGAGCGAAGGGGAACCTGCCGGAGAGAAGGATGAAGGAGATGACGCCTAGGGCCCATATGTCCACGGGTTTGCCGTAGGGTAAACGACGGTAGACTTCTGGGGCCGTGTATCCCGGAGAGCCACAGATTCCCTGCAGACTCATCGAGGTTCCATCCGGCTTGTCTATGTAAACTGCCACGCCAAAGTCCGCAACCACCAGGTCGTACGGTGGCTCAAAGGGCGGCGAGCCGCGTACAAATAGGTTCTCTGGCTTTAGGTCTCGATGCACAATCCCTTGTGAATGGATAAACATCAGGGCTTGCGCCACTTGGTGCACCATTGCGCAGGCTTCTCGGTCTGTAAAGTGCCCCCTCGAGATGGTATGGTCAAACAATTCGCCTCCCTCAGCCAGCTAGTCAAAAAAAAAAAAAAAAAAAAAAAAAAAAACATAATTAGTTGGGTTCATCAATACACACCAAAATGTAACCGACCTCCAAGACCATGTAAAGGTGTTCCTTGGATTGGAACCAGTCATAAAGGTGGATGACGTGAGGATGATGAAGTTTTAGACTGCGATTGATGAGTGAGATGTGTTGTTGTAGGTTTGTTACGCTAGATTTTGGGACCACCTGGAATGGGTGATAGAGAATCAAGTGAGAAGAAGGTTTTTATACATGGATGTGGTATGATTTGTGCATACCTTGATGGCTACTTCTTGAGGGGGGTTCTGGCTGAGCCAAGTGCATTGGGTGACTTGGCCATAGGTTCCACTGCCTTGAAGTTGATAGAGTTGTTAGAAGCTTTCGAAGAGGGAGAGGGATGAGTTAGCTTACCTAGATGTGGGCCCCACTTGAATTCAGATTTGCGTGCATGTAGCAGTGGGTCGCGTAGGCCGAGTGCGCGTAGGACTCTTCGCTTGGGTTGGATAGTGGAGTCGGGCATGGTGGTGAGATGGTTGTTGTTGTCGTGTTTTCCTCCTGTTTGCTGTGGGAAGCACCTCTAGTCGACACTCGAGTCTCTCTGCCCTGGTCCGACCGTGTTCCCTTCAGACTCACGTCATCCCCTGACTGACTCGCTAGAAAAAATCAACAACAACAACAGAAAAACAAACTAGAAATTTCCGTCCGGCTGCGACACATAACTCCATCCGGCCTCACTCCATCCGGCCTCACTCCATCCGGCATCACTCCATCCGGAATAGAATTATCAGGTTTTCCGGGTTGCGCTGGGCTAGGCTGCTCGCTCAACAAGCCCCGGGGGGTCACCCATCCAGCCAACCCTTCCCCCGGTCGAGAGGCTCGAAGAGCACCTCGGCCACCGGGGGTGCTAAATGTGGTAGCCTAGCCCAGAGAGGGGATATATTAAGGTTTGTAATCAGGTTGAAGAAGGAAAGTATTGAGTCTAACTTGGTTGTTTCCTATTTACTTGTGATGAGACAAAACCATTTACCAGAAGAATAAACTACTATTATGTTGTATTTCGTAAATTACTTGGAATCTTTGAAACATGATTACAGATTACCATCCAGCTACTTCTGATGATTCAAAAGGTAAATTATTCCTTCCCCATCATCAAAAACATTGTCTCTGAATTTTATTTCATCACACTGCACCCATTATTATCCAAGTGACGACTTGGTGCACATAACTGCATTATGCTATACTTACATCCACCCAGTTACAATTCACAAAGTACTTGGTCACATTTTGGTGATTCAAAAGAATTGGATGAGGGCAAGGTCAATTCTTGATAATCTGAAATTTAGAACAACAGTTTCCCACTAGACCAAAAGATAAACACATGCATATTTTTCCTACCCTAGAATGAATTTGTCAAACAAAATTGCATCCATCTATATCTTTCAAAATGTTCCCACATTATTGCCTCAAATTTAACAGGACATAGATCCTAGCATAATCAGTCTGGAACAGGGTGGTGCGGAAAATGAAGGAAAAGAACAAGTAGTTTTACTTTGCTTGTAACTAGACTGAATAAATAGTCTAGATACAAGATGGTCAAAATGTGGTTAAAAAGAAATGAATAAAGAATAATTGGATAAAAACAACTGAGAG